>JAKSZP010016278.1:0-64909 GCA_022478985.1 Massospora cicadina | reverse complement strand
ATATTCCCTGACAGGGTAAAAACAGATCGAGGGATCATTATCATCACGAGTAAATTGATCAGCCTGGCATGACAGTAGATCGTGGGGACTGCGCTCTGAGAAGGAGGTAGTGTGGAGGAAGAGGTTGAGCGCCATATGCCAAAGGTCATCCTGAGCAGCGTTAAGTATTGACGAGTGTACTCTGCTTGAACCAATGAAGTATTTGACCAGGTGTCCAAAGCAGTGTTTCCATACCCCAGTCCTTTTCTCGATGGAAATCTAGGCAAGAGGGGGGATGTGTTGGGATTTTTGCCCATATTCCCAACCTGCTAGATTACCTGGAATCACTAGGGGAAAATTCCCTAAGGCGAAGTGAATTGAAATCTGATGGCCTCAGTTTTGGAGTAACTACGTTCAGGGGATTTTGGGATATTCACCTGGTCATATCCATCAGGGGATCAATCTGGACGAATACTTAAGTTCTCATTAGGTGGAGTTTCTGACGAAATAGGGGCATCTGATATTGATTAGCTATCAGGTGTACCAATTGGGATCAGTTGGGCTTCATCACCAACTGATTGGGAATGAATAGCAATTTGCAATGCGAGTGATGCCACCTGCAACTAGAAAATTAATCAGTTGGTGTGTGACCTGGCTTAATGGGTAATAAGTCCCATTACCTAAGCAGGTCACTAGCAAAATATAGTTGTTTTTCTTGGATCGAGAGGAAAATGTTAGGTACACATTTTCTAACTCCTTCTGTTTAGTTCTTGAAGATGTCTAATGATGGAATCCTAGCCAGGATGAAAAACCATTGCTGCTGAGACGAGGATGGGTGATTCAATGGAATTGGCTGCCAATTCATTGAGGAGATTTCAACTGAGGGTTAGATGACTGAATCTCCACTATAAATTCCCTAGAATTCATTTATAATAAAAACAGATAATACAGGAGATAATTCAGGAGAGAATACATGAGATAACACAACAGATAATTAGATCATATTACAGAGGTATAGTTCTAAGTTGTTCGTTTAGATATAGTTTAAAGAGTAAAATATCATCAGCTTCCATTGTGCTATTCTTTCTCAAGAATATTATTGCTAGGTGTGATAATTGGAAGACTCTTAAGAAAAGAATAAAGATCTGAGCGGGGGTCTAGAGAAGAAGTAGACACAATGGGGGATAGCTGCCAATTGTGTGTTATACTGAAGAGACTGTCACCAGGGTTCTCAGCGAAGATCAGGTCAGATGAAACAAAGGAATGAATTTCCAAGAATATAACATTACAAGTATTTAAACTGGGAATACTGGCTGAGTGTTGGGCTAAAATATATGAATTTATACTCAACTATGGAAAACAGTCTTCATACTATTATTGAATGATAATTCATTCTACTATACAATGTGACAAAGTGAACGAGGAAACTGAACCTGTGCAGTAAAAAGGTTACTAGGGTTGTTGCCAATACAAACTTAAACTAGTAAATTTTTACAGGATACTTAATGGTGTAACTCCTTCCTAGTTCCATAACCGTCATACCAGCAGCAGTGCCACTGGCATTTGGGTTTGCCGTTTGGGTGTTTCAGCACTTTAGCTGGCAGGTCAGTCTAAAATAACTTGCTGTTTGAAAGACATAATTGACCAACCATCATTCCTAACCATTTCCGCCTTTCTCATTGATATTGGTGTATGCAATGGTCCTTTTTCTCAGCTGAACCAGGTTGTGAAGAAATTTTACTCTGGTCATTATTGTCAGACATTTGCCCTCACAGTGGATAAATAAGAATGCTATAAATCGAATTCAGCCAAAATGGGGGAAATTTAAGCCATTTGCCATGTTTTAATCTTACTAAGAGCGATTCTAATTATACAAACGATGCTAACGAGGATATCAGCCAAAAGACCCTGGCCAATTCTGGTGAAACCCCGTAATTGGGGCAACACCATTTAAAAACCAGTATGGGCAACTAATGTAAAATTGAGCACTCAGATTACTCTGACCTTGTAACAGATCATGGGACAACCATCAGAAAGCATGACCCACCCACAACCAGGTCCTTCCAAGCACCTACGTGGGGACCACCCCTTTTTTATAGGCGTGGTGGACGTCCCCTAAAATGAAGGTATTTTATCCAGCATTGATTGGGTAAAATACATCAAAACATTACCGCATGTGCGCTTTCTGCCCCAAATCCCCTTCCTAAACATTGGTTCACCAAAAAGTAACGCTAATATCCCACGATCTGATAGGAGCATTTCTAATATTTCCAAATTCAGAATGCATTGAAGCTATTTCAAAACTATCCTTGAATTCCCCCAACTCTCAAAACAGTTTAAATACTGATTGGTCAGATATTGAAAGGGATCAACTCTCTTTTGCTCCCACGCAGAGCCAATAAACTTAAAAACCCCATATTTTATTAAGTTTTTAAGTTTACATATTTTATTATCCTTGTGGTATCAACTACCATCGTTGGATTTTGGGAAATTAAGCACCAAGCGAGCATCAACAAACCCAAAATCTAACAATGATAGTCTAGTACCTCTCAAATTGCTCAAACCACATCCCATAGTTGCCACAGCCATTGTCACATGTCAGCATGTTCTGGCATTCCACCTTGCAAATGGTTTACTCTTGCTTTGAACCTAGTAGTTTCCCCCCGATCCTAATACCATCTCTTCCATATTAACGGATTTGACTTCAGCTGCTAATAAAGAGAATCTTGCCTATTTTTTTACTGCCCATGATGATTGATATTGGATCCCACCACATCTCCTTTGAGACTTTGGTGGATACTGGAGCCACGGGTAATTTTATGAGTGTTGAGCTAATCCAACTATTGAAGCCTACCTAGACCTAGGTCCTTTGGTGATGGTTGCTTCATCAGCCTCCCAGACCTCATATCTAGTCCGTCGGCCACTTCCTTTCTCAGTACATCAGGTTATCTTGTGTGATCAGTTCTCAGAAATGCCAAACTTGGTGTTTCCATTTATCTTGGTCAGATGGTGGCGTTGGCAGCATGGTAAGATTCACCTGGAGTCAAATATGTTGTCATTTGTTAATGATCAAACGGAGGGAGAATTTCCCTTAGTCAATACCCTTAAGAAAACACAAGGCTACAGCTCCATCACTTCCCTCGTTTCCCCTATAGGCTTTCCATCTGATGTTCCTGAAGAATTGATGCGCTATAGAAGTATTTTTGATTCCAAGAAAGCGGACCATCTTCCCTTCCACACTAATTTTACTTAGGATTCCAAACAACGGTGCAGTTGGTGAACATCAACTGCCCCTTTTACCCACACACAGCAGAGGAGGAGGCTACTCTTAACACCTTATTAGACGACATACTTAAGAAAGGGTGGTTTTTTAAAGAGACATCAACAATTGCCTCTCCCATCGTTTTTGCCAAAAAGACTGATAATCCCTCCGTCCCTGCATGGATTATGAACACCTAAATAAAACTACAGTGAGCGATCCCAACCCCTTGCCCCTGGAGAAAACTATCAGTCAAGCAATTGCTAAGTCTCGTGTGTTATCTAAGCTTCATCTTGTTAATGCCTTCGACCAAATATGGGTAATGGAAGGTCAAGAGTGGCTTACTGCAATACAAACAAAGTGATGTATTTTTCAATTCCATGTAATGCCCTTTGGGTTGAAGAACGCGCCCGCCACGTTTCAAAGAATCATTGTTAGTGTGCTAGATGACCTCCAGTTTATTTGTGCAGTCACATATATATTGATGACATCTTGGTTTACTCCACAGCTACTGAAAAACATGCTAAAGATTGGAAGCGGTCATGGCTGCTTTGCACAAGTCGGGCCTGTTCATCAAGTCTTTGAAATGCGAGTTTTATATTGGAAATTACCTTTCTTGGGAACCTGGTCCTCAAAGATGGTTATGCGATCCCCCCAACAAGTTAGACGCCATTCGCAAATGTCCAACTCCAACAATCCAGAAAAAAGTAAGAAGCTTCTTGGGAACAATTATTTTCCAAAAAGAGATTTTCCCCAGCCCTTTATCAGTTAGATGCTCTGCTTCACCCACTCACGGGTAAGAATGTGCCTTTTCATTGGACACCTGAGTGCCAACAGGCGCTTGAGTCAATTAAAGATGTGTTCTTATCACCCCCATCATAAAACATGTGGACCCCATAAACCATATAATTTCCTGCGATGCTTTATCAGTAGCAGTTGGAGCAGTTCTACTCCAGGAGAACAATAGTTTAAACATCTGGTCGCCTACTTTTCCCAAATTGTTCCTCCACTGAGCAATTATGGGCCATCTATTATAAGTAGTTGACAGCCATAGACTGGGAGTTGACTCATTGGCGGTATCTGTTACAGTGTGCCCAGCATGAGTTAACTGTGCGTATGGACCACCAAGCACTTCTGTATTTTTGCAAACCACAAAAATTGGCACATAGGAAAGCTCATAACTATAGTTTTATGCAGCTTCAATTTCAAATATGAATTTGTGAAAGGTGCGTAAATGTGCTTCCCAATTTTTCTTAGCCATAACCTGGCTCGTTGCCCCATGGACTTTAATGAAGTGGACCTGGTCACCATAATTCCCACCACCCAAAATTTTTCTATAGCACCACCCATGATCACGCAAGTATGACTTAGCTCCTGATGCTCTACTTGTTTCATAGGTTTTAGCAGCTCAAATGACCTGCCCCAAAGGAGTGGAGTTACTAGACCAATTGTCCCTTTCAAACTCAAAAACATTCCCTATACTTCTTGATAGAAAGTCTCATTTATTTTTGGTCGCAGGTTTGGGTTCACCCTCTCTTCAGAGCGGAGGTGTTTTGGGCACATTATGAATCTCCAACAATTGGCATCCAGGTAATAAGAAAGTACCGGTTTGATCAAGTGGACTATTAATTGGGCAGGCTTATCAAAGGAAGTAACAACCTGGATCGCTGATTGTGTTACTTGCGCACAGGCCAAGTTGGATCAATCAGGAAGGTAGAGTCTTCTTCATCCTTTACAACAGGCGGAGGGTTCATGGACATCAGTATCCATGGATTTTATTATTGAACTTCCCTGTTCTAATGGATTTACGGTGGTGATGGTTATCGTTGATCAGTTTACTAAATTTTCCTTATTTAGTCCATGCTCTTCCATGATTACATCAGAGGAACCACTCATCTTTTTGTACGCCATGTGTTCTCTATGTTTGGTCTCCCGCAGGAGATCATCAGTGACCGTGACCCCAGTTTATGGCGCAGTTCTGGAATGAGCTTTTAACCATCTTAAAATCATCCCCTGCTGTTCCACAGCATATCATCCCCCATTTTGATGGACAAACCAAATGGGTTAACCAAATTTTGGAACAGTATTTGCGCTGCTATGCAGTGGCCACACAGGATAACTGGGCTAATGACCTCCCCTTCACTTAATTTGCCTATAATAATGGAACTCACGCTTCTACAAGGTTCTCCTTATGAAGCGACGTTGGGGTATAATCCCTCGTTTTCAGTTGGTCCCTGTATGCATCCAGAGGTACCTGCTGCCACATATATAAGTTGAGCACATTCGGTCTACCCGTCCTTAGTGCGGGAGCATTTCAGAAAAGGATATTGAGGATTACAAGCGGTTTGCGGATTGAAAAAGGCTTCCTGGCCATAATATAGCAGTGGGCTCATATGTTATGCTAGATATGCACCATTTTCAGATGCAAGTACCTTCCTGGAAGTTTACAAGCAAGAGTTCAGGTCCCCACTTGGTGGAGGAAGAATTGAGAAATGGTCCTTTCTGGTTAAAGCTGCCAGCTCATTGGAAACAGCACCTTATCTTCCACATATCTCCAATGTACCTGTTGCAATTCTGATATGACTGGATGATAAGCTTGGAACCGGTATGGAGGATTGGAAAGAATCCACCAAACATGATATCAGTTAAAATTAATTGAGTGCCAAAAGATGAGGCAATAGTGGGATATAAGGAGTTATTATTGGATCACCTCTAATTAAGATGATAAGGCGATAAGGCGATGTTGAAATCCATAAATATAAAATAAATCGCCTCCAATTAGGGCGATAGAGAGCTAAAGAATAATGAGCCAAAATCGAGGAGAATCAGTGGAATAGAATAGTCCAAGTTATGAGAGCGGTATTGTCCACAGCTGCTATATATAAGCTAGATGGGCTATTGATAGGAGAAGGACTTTAAAAATAGTTAGAGAGAGTAAGAGGACTAGGAAGGATCTTCTCAGATTATTGTATTGCAATAAAGAAGTGTTTCTAGGGAAATTGCTCCCTTTTGTTATATTTATTGTTTAAGTATGTTCTGAGGGACTGACAATCTTCATATCATCATTCCAATTGCTCAGTGGGTTGACCCTGTGCAAAAACCCTTACAGCATATCTTAAACAGTTCCGCTGATTTCTTAACAGTGGTGCTCACTACAGGAGGCCCATTGATCAATTATAAAATGATGAAAACTCAGTGGTGGCTATGCTGCATCCATGTTGTTTTGATAAAAATTCTACACAACATGCTGGGCCAGTTGCCTATGCAGAGCTGAAACTGGCGTTGGACGCTGTGCTTAAAAAATAAGATGATCTGCTCCAGGAGGTTTGCAGCAATAAGCTGCCTCCATTTGATAGTTAAGGGAATATTTATGGGTTCTTTAATCGATTTAAAATTGTGACAGAAGGTACCTCTAATCAATGGAGAGCAAAACTGTTGATTTCTACCTTGGATATCAGAAGTGCTGATCAAGTTGTCTGTTACCTTTCAGGCAGTTCCATTACATACCAAGAAATCAAAGAGACGGTGCTGAAGTTGTTTGGCAGATCTGCAAAGATGTAACAGTGGAAGGCCGAGTTTTTGACCTTTGGCTTTCAGCAGAAGAGACTCTCACCACATTTGCTAAGCGAATTACAGTGGAGCTCATTTTTCAATTGGGGCCAGAATTTTATCCAAGTCTGACATTTGTATTGCGATGACTTCTGCTGTGAAGCCATACCGTGAGTTATATAACGTTATGACCCCAATGTTAAATAAAGATGTAACTTTGCTTAAAATTGTTCAGTTTTTGCGCTGTATATCAGCCAACTTCCCTCCACCTGATACAGAGCAAAATCCTTCTGCTACCACCGCTGAATCATCTTACTTGGGGAACTTTTTCTATACAGTTCTGATTCCACCAAGTTACCCTCAGCAGTTAAATGTCCACCCCATACCTGCTTATTGTCACCAGCCCAACTATCGCCCTAAACCTTTTTACGCTGATCACTTCCAGCCCAACTCTTGACATGACTTGTTTCACATTAATCATGGGACGTGGGCCCTATGGGGTCAGATGTTTCAAATGCAGTCAACAGGGGCATCTGGCATGGTGGTGCCCCAATCAACAGATCTCTTACATACAGCTGGAACAGTACTGCCAGGGAAAAGTCAGAGCGATTAGAGATGGGACTCTCTACCTCTGCTATACCAAACACAAACGTCCCACCTGAACCCAAAATAGAATATTAAGCGGAAGTTCCCTTGCACAATGAGTTAGTATCATATCAGCAGCCAGTTGGGGGGTAAATGTTTTGACACGAGTGCAGTCTGCAGCTATGGCAGAAGAGGGATCTCAGATGCAGGTCGAGCATATTCTTGTCAAATGTTTGACCAAGTTTCCCCTGAAAAGTTAGACCCCTCCTCTGATGCACCTTTAATGCAAGAAGTAAGCGTCGATTCTCCAGTCAACAATATTATAAAACAATACCCCAGAACTGGCGAGGGATTGCAAGTTTCCTTGGAAACAGAGACTCCTTAAATGTCAATGTTATAAACAGTTAAGATGCATCTTAATCTGAATGTACTTACTGCGACCTGATTGTAGCTAAAGCCTGAGTCTGTTCGATCATAGATACTGGTGCCTCTGGCAATATAGTCTCCAAAAAATTGGTGCCCAGGTTGACATTAAAACTGGATGTGGAACACCAGATGTTACAAAGAACTGCTGGAGCGGAAAACACGGTCTCTGAGAGAGCATACAGTGCGCTTCCATTGCAGTTTGGTTCTATTGTCATGGTAGCCCCAGCTATAGTGTTACAGAATAGCAATTATGATCAGTTAATAGGAACTGTCTTCTTGCAACACTATGGGACTGTCATTGATACGATGGATGAGACTTTTGAGAAATTGGGTCAGCGAATCCCAATTCATTTCACCTCTAGCAGAGTGTCAAATGATCCGCGCATATGGGGAATTTCAATCTAGCTTATAGCAATGGAGTAATCCCGTGTGCTACCATCAAATAAAGGGTGAAACCCGGGCCTTTCCCCAACATATTTATGAATATCAAGGGCTGCCGCTCAGAGCTGCTGGACCTATATCTATTCCATCCGGGCATCAAGCTATAGTAAACACTGACTTGATGATTGAAAAACCCAGAAAGACTTTATAGGGAAGTTATAGTACTGTATCAGCAATCGCAGTTTGAGCTCCATGTGGCCCCAGGCATTTATTACTAGGGCAGGGGAGATCAAAGTTTTACTTGCAAATCTACAAATGGTACACTGCAAATCCGCCGCTACAAAATAGTGGCATATTTACACTTACCCCTGTTGAAGATGTTCTTTTGGTTCATGAGTTTTAGTCGCTGGAGGAATTTGGTCTGCCTTTTGAACCACAACTCAGTATAATGGCAGTTGTATCACGCAATGGATTAATGGGGCTGTCAGAACCACAGAAGGATCAGGCAACCGCTTTATTTCAAAAATATGAAGAGAATTTTGCTGTTGATGACCATGATTTAGGATGCGCGCAGGGGGTGGCTCATAGGCTATACACTGGAGATCATCCTCCCATCAGGCCAAGGCTGATCCGCCGATCAAGGGGTGGTGGAAGAAGTAGTAACCGAGGAAATTGACAAATTTCATTTGCAAGGGATGCTTGTAACGTCAAAAAGTGCATGGGCCTCTCCTGTTCTTATTTTACAAAAAGAAGAACGGTACTAACTGTGTACTAATTAAATACCAAAAGCTCAACAGCATCATAAAGAGGACTCATATCCCTTGCTGCAGATTGATGATGCTTTGGATTGGCTAGGGGAGCTCGTTTTTCTCAACAATGGACCTGATCTTGGGCTACTGGAAAATCTAGTTGCCACCAGTGGAGCAGGAGAAGTGCGCTGTAATCACGTTCAAAGGTCTTTTTCCACCAGCTCAGATGCCACAAGGGCTGTGTAATTCCCTGGATACATCTCATCGGGCTATGGACACTATTCTCAGGGAACTAAAGCTGTTGTGCGTCCTTGTATACCTTGATGACATAAATGTTTCCACCTGAACCTTCTCTGAACACCGTGACCATTTAGAAGCAGTATCCCGCTGGCTCGTCGAGGCCAACATCAAGATCAAACCCCAGAAATGTCATTTCTTTAGGGACCATCTGGAGTGCCTGGGGTTTGTGGTTGATGCCACGGGGCTGAGACCTCAACTGGCCAAGGTGGAAGCTATTCAAAAAGGACTCCACACAACAGCAAGTGGGATATACAGGTATTTTTGGGAATGGTCGGATATTACTGGCGCTTCATCCCCAACTTCAGCTGTATGGGGGCACACTATTTGTGTTATTAAAAAGAACACCATGTTAAAATGGACGGAAAATCAGAAACGTGCTTTTGATATTCTTCAAACGGCGCTGAACAGTGCACCGGTGTTATGCTATCCAAATTTTGAAAAATAGTTTATTGTTAAGATGGATGCATCCCTTTCCGCTGTGGGGGCTGTCATGTCCCAAGAGGATGAGGAAAGAGAAGAGCACCAAAAGCATACTGCAGTCATAGCTTGAACAGCCATGAGAGCAATTATACCATGACTGAGTAGGAGTGCTTTGTGGTGTTCTACGCCTATAAGCAATTTTGAGTGTATTTGCATGTTGTGAAATTCAAAGTTATAATGGATCATGCCTCATTATGCTGGTACAGAATCTTAAAGAGCCAGAAGGGCGTCTGCCTGATGGGCTCTTGAACTGCAGGCATACAATTTCAAAATTCTTCACCAACCTGGAGAAAAACACCAGAATGCCGACTGTTTATCGAGATTAACCATAATTGCAGTTACAGAAGATCTGAGTGATATAATATTTGATAAGATTCTCAGTGGGAAGTACGATGATGAGCTGCCACAAGTCATTAAGGGGTTGAATGAAATGCGAGTCAATACTTTCCAGCGAAATGGTGAGTTGTACAAGCGGATTGGCAATTTAACTGTAAACTATCCAAGACCCTCAGCGCGGCCTAACATTATCATGAGCGCACATTGGCAGTTGGGCATGGTGGTGTGCGCAATACATTGGAATTATTGCAGCCTTGGTATTACTGGGAAAGCATGAACTTTGACGTGCTTGAGACAATTTCCTGCTACCATCAGTGCCAGGTAGAAAAGCCATTTCGCCAAAAGACTTTATACTGGTTAGTGAAGCCGCACTTCTCCTGGTACACTGTTTCAATTGATGTTGTGGGTCCCCTGCCAACAGGGGCAAACAGGTCCAAGTAAATACTGGTAGCAATTGATCGATTGACCAGGTGGGTTGAGGCGTGACCAATACATGATTGGGGTGCACTAATGGTTGCTAAGTTTGTTATGTAATGTATTATTCAGCAACAAAGTTGTCCCAGTTTATCCTTAGAGACAACGGAATAAACTTCACTTCACACATCTTACCTAAGCTCAACAAATTGATGGGCATCAGCGGGGTTCTGAAAACCCCTATCACCCCAAATCTAACAGGAATGATTGAGTGAGTTAATGGTACCTTGGTGAACATACTTAGGAAATTGGTGATGGATCGACCTTCTGATTGGACTTCTCTCCTTTCCACTGCCATTTTTGCTTACAACATTAGCTACCATTCCAATACAGGGAAAAGTCATTTCCAACTTTTGTATAGACGGCACCCTGCACTTCTGGCAATGCTCTATTCCTGCATTTAGGATACTGGCAGAATGGATCCTCACCGGTATTTAACTAACTCAGCGGACATGCTCACAAACTGAAAAATGAAGCCTAATTATGAAGTTTAGCAAAGAAGATTAAGGCTCAGGCAGCTGATAAAGTATGGCATAACGGCCTCGCTAAGTTCAATATGGAATATGGTTTTGTTTCATGACCCCCGCGGGTTTGGTCAGAAACACAAGCTGACCAACATATAAGTTGGTCCATTTGAAGTTATAGAGAAAACTGGTGTTGATGTTTATACCATTAAGGACCCCACAGGTGGTCAGATCATTAACTGGGTGCACGCAAAGTTCCTCTGACCATACATAAGCAATAGGAGCCTTATCAGCCAGTCAAGGAGAGGGTAATGTCACGATTCTGATATGACTGGATGATAAGCTTGGAACTGCTAGGGTCGATTAGAAACCGCTGAACATGATATCAATTACGATTATTTGAGTGCCTCAAGATGAGGCAATATTTGGATATAAGGAGTTATTATTGGAACACTTATAATTAAGTTGATAAGGCGATAAGGTGATGTTGACATCTGACAAATATAAAATAAATCGCTTCCAATTAGGGTGATAGAGTAAATAATAACAAGCCGAAATTGATGAGAATCAGTGGAATAGAATAGCTCAAGCTATGAGAGTGATATCATCTGAAGCTACTATATATAAGATAGATGGGAGATTGAGAGGAGAAGGATTTTGGAAATATTTAAATAGAGTAAGCGGACTATGAAGGATCTGCTCAGATTATTGTATTACAATAAAAGAAGTTTTCCAGGGAAATTGCTCCCTTTTGTTATATATATTGCTTTAAGTGTGTTCCAAAGGACTGATGATCTTCATATCGTCATTCCAATTGCTCAGTGGGTCAACCTTGTGCAAAAACCCTTATGGCGTATCTTATACAATTCCGCCAATTTCTTAACGGTCCCCATTTAAGGGGACCATTCCCGTTGATCCTGAGCCAATAGTAATCAAGGATGTGTAAGAAGTGAAGGTGTAAAACACATTAGCATCCTGCAAATCTTGGAGATCAGTTCAGTATCTCATTGCCTGGAAGGGTTATCTGGCCTATGGGAACAGTTGGGTCAAGGCCCATGATTGCGCAAATTGCATGGAAATGGTCAAGGTGTTTCATGAGTCCCATTCAGATGCATCCTGTCCCCCTCCAAAAGTTGCGACCTTGATGGCGATCAAGTTACCCAAGGCGCACATAAATGTAGCCTTTATGCAGTTTCCCAGTGGTGGTGCCCCTCCTTTGGCAAAAGGAAAGGGTATTGTAAGTCCAGGAGAATGTCCCTGTTGCATAGATTGGGCGATTTCCATTCCCAAACAAGAAGGGTCCAAAAAGGTAGCTGTACCCCTCATTAACAAGGGCGAACTTGCTCACATGGTAGACAAGCGCTGGGCAACAGCTCCCCCTCTAAAGATTCCTCCCTGGTACCCGCCCTCACCTCTTCCAAAACTTGCCCACCGAATTGAGGAAATATGCACCAAGATTACTGAATCAAAAGGTGAAAGGTCTGAAACCAATGGGAATAAAGCCTGAAAATCAGAAAACCAATATTTAGAAAAGAGAAAGTGAGAGAATTATCAGCCAGAATTGCGGATGACATCAATCCTTCATGTGATACAATTGCTGCTGCCGTTTTCCTTTCAAAATTGTCAGGGATTACCACCAATGTTTTGTTTACCCCTAGTTCAAAAATCAGAAATTGCACCCAACACAACTCATTTGGATGAACAAATGCTCCATAAATTGAGCTTGGTCAGGTTGGCCATCCCAACCTGTTTCCAACCAATTGGGACTGCCCCTATGTGGGGTGGCTCTGGGGAATTCCAGTTGCTCTTTGGGCCATTGAGACATCATGCCAACTGACATAAACACAGTCAAGCATCAGTCCCAGTTTTTTCAGATGAACTGATAGTGACTCTGCCTGACACTGAATCCTTCAATGTCAGTTCCAATTAAAATTATCCGCCCCCTCCCCCATAAAATTCGCCAGTTAAGTTGAATTCAAGGGACTTGATCCCTGCTTTGACCCATTACCGTTTTACACTATTTAATCAGTTGCATTGTACTGAGAAAATTTGTTGGTAGATTTTCTTCATTTATCCTTCCAATAAAACCCTTTACCAAAATTCCATTTTTTATGATGAAAACCAAACTTCCCTTTCCGCCATTATTTCAACAACACTCGGGGTTTATGGCTGCGTTCACCTGGTATTTTGCTAGGTGTCTATACATGATTATGGCTTAGGGGTACTAAATGACGGAACTACTTCCTAGTTCCATAACCGTCATACCAGCAGCAGTGCCACTGGCATTTGGGTTTGCCATTAGGGTGCTTCAGCACTTAAGCTGGCAGGCCAGTCTAAAAATAACTTGATTTCTGCCTGACACTCAGGGCGTCAATGGCCTTCATTATTAAGATCTTCTGCACCCTGAACTTGGTCAGGTGAGGGTTTGACAGAAGTAATATATTTGAAAACTTTGCTAGGCCACAAGGGATAATGATCCATTGATATTGGTTATCTATTGCTTGGAAATTTAGAGTTAGAATTTGTATCAATTTAAGGACAAACTGTTTCAAACCAAAATGCTGAAGGTCAAATCCTGACAAACATATTACTTGCAATTTTCCACATTGGTTCTTTGTTATAATCCCCAAAATAGCGCCGCCAATCCAATCAAGGAATTCTACCTGGTTCCTTGAGCTTGTCACATAATCCACACTTGCACCACCTATAAGCTATATCAAGGCTCTAAGATCTTGTCGCCATGTCCAAAACCTTTACTCTTTACTATAAGGACAAAGTTAGTTAGACTACTTTCATGGGGTCACAGTTTCTTTAAAATGTTAAGTTTTTTTACTCGGTCTTAGCTCCTTTCTATTCAGTAGAGTTGGTACCATGCTCCTCCTACCTTGAATAATCAAAGATAAGACAATTACATTGCTCTTCCTGAAAAGACCTACAATAGTACCATTATGAATTAGCTAATATCCCCGCACTTTGAAGATACAATGTCTTCATACTTAGCCTAAACCTCTATAGACCTAAATTCATATATCTTTTTGTTCATAATATGAATTAAACCTCTACTATATCATTTAGTTTTATTTATATAAGCGACTAGTTTTGTATAAAATAGGGAAAGCCCAAAATACTATTGTCCATGGTTTATTATGAACGCAAAGTAACCAAAGTCGTATTTTTTCTATTATAGCAGGATACTTGTTAGCTTTATTTTTATTATCAGCATCTTACTTTTAGAGCCTATTTTGCCTAAACCACGTTTGCTAGAGCTCTACTATAAAAAATAAATGGTTACAAAATTGACAAGTGAATCAGACTATCTTGGTTTATTTAAGCTAGGATGAGTAAGATGAACTTCATAAATATGATAAACTGGTTACCTCTTATGGGTCCCAATCCAAGCGCTAACTAAATTAGTATGCAGAAAATTCTTATATAATATTCGATTTTGTTCTATTGCTGACTGAGACTCCCTAGCTTATTTACAAGCCTAAAAGAGGTTAAAAGTATATGATTAGACTATATCTTTTTTTAGAAAAACGCTTTATTTTGACTGTGATGCAAGAGAAAACAAGGATAGGTTCTCAGGAGTTCTAAAAGTCAAATAAAAAGAGGAAATGTCAATATTGATACATTAACTGAGATATTTCATTTCGTGTTTGAGGCTACACAATGTAAAGTGAACTGACCTGCTCTTTATTTTAGCTTAATATCAATAAAAGTATCCAAGCAGAGAACTATACTGCAAATTTATATTGGTGCCTTTATTGTAGTACAAATATATCCCCCTGAATCTCACATAGATGACATCAACCCCCATACTGTTAATACCCCACACCCTTGCTTTTATGTAATAATTGGTAATGTTACATGATTTTCTAAGGTCAGGACTGGGGAGTTCTGCTACAACATTGGTTGTGATCTTAATTTATGACTTGCCTTAATTTGTCAAGTCACCATAATTTCTAATTTATTTATTTACATCTCTGGTAGGTTTCTAGAATCAAGTTTCCTCAAACCACCTCGGATGGATTTTGGGACGCCAGCATTTGTTAGGCCTTTCCAAAGCTTAATTTATCAATTATTCACATAACCCTTGCAGGGCTACTATTTACCAAGTGATTATTTTTCCTCCTTTCTTCATTTAGAGATATTATTATTTTGTTCATCCATCAAATAAAGCCATTTACTTGTTTTATCAGTTTTACATTTATTTTTTTACTTTTTCATATCTGGTGTGACTAACCAGTATAGGAACACCAATTCTGAACTGCCATGTTTTCGTTTGAACCTTGCAATCAGGAGGACAGTGAGAGGAACATAGGAGAGGGCCATCACATTGGACATATGGTCAGATAGAGGTGCACAGAGAAAGGAGGTTTACAATGCGCTGGTAAGCGCATACCAAGAAGCTTGCCTGACAGAGGATAAGAAGAACCAAGGGATGCACCCTGAGGGGTTGGATATATGTGAGGAGTGTACCTTTGATCTGTCTGAAAGAGGCCAGATGTGGGAGATGCATTTGATGTTGCACCTCAACTAGTGAGGAAAATATTTACATGCATACTATTTTGTGTTATTTCCCCTGGAACACCTAAAAACAGTTCATATCAATTGTACCCTTTTTGTATGGTTTAGCTATCTGTTTTGATTTCCTATGCAGCTTAGTCACCAGAAGATTAGTCAACTATCTTCTGACGTTGTTTTGCATATGTCAAGCTGGCAAGCAAGGTCTTGGGAGCCATGTCCATTGCATTTCTTTCATTTCACCCTTTTCTTAGTGGTTTGTGCACTATTTAGCCCAAAAATGGCCTAGCGGCACTTTATTAAGCTAAACCTTTGGATCTCAAATCTCCATTGAAATTTTGATGTCTTTCTGATGAGGAGAATAAGAAGTATGAAGGTGGTTGGTTGGACCACTAGAAGTTGAGGCCCCTTGTATCTTCAAGGGGATCTCCAGGGGGAACATCAATGCTTTCCAGGAACCAAGATTTCCAGTATTCTCCCTTCAAGCTTCCCTTACCATAAAGTCACTTATTATAAAGTTGTTATATTGCTATACCCCTCCTAGGCGGTACTGAATTCACGCGCACCAGGATTTCAGTTTTTAAGGAGACGTTGTAATGATTAGTGATTGTACATAAATTCCTAAGTCCAGAACTTGGCAAATATGTTATGACAATGGTTTCAATCCCAATGTTAACTCAACTCCTTTGTCAAGTTGATACATTTTGGGATAATTTCAATATATATTGATATTTTTGGTGTGTTTTTAGTAGATTCAGGTTCTCTCAATCCACTGGCGAACAAATTCTCTAAACAGAATTTGCTACTCTTTCCAATCCAAACTTACTAATAATTGCATAGCTCTTGATGGACTAATATTTATCAGTGAGGATGCTTTCTCCTTTTTTCACTTTGGAATTATATCATTTTTTCCATTCTTTAAAATCCTTTTTTTCTTATTTTAGCAGATCTAAATTTTATAACTAAATTTATCAATCTGGCGTTGCTAACCAGGGAGATGGTCACCAGTTACAGACTGCCACGTTCAACTTTTCACACCTTGCAACCAGGAGGTTATTGTGAGGATCATAGGAGAAAGACAAAATACCAGGATTCGTGGTCAGATGGAGGTGCATGGAGTAAAGAGTATTGGCAATGTGCCAGTGATCACACCCCAATAAGCCTGCCTAACAGAGACTGGTGACAAATAAAAGAGATGCACCATTAGGGTTGGCCATGTGTGGAATGTGCATGTTTGAGCTGTCTATCATAGTCCAGAGGCAGGCGGTGTGTTTGGCGCTGAACCTTAGCTAGTGGGGCAAATATCTGCTCACATGTCATTTTGTGCGTTATTTCCCCAGAACGCCCAAATTTGGTAGGTATCAACTGTGTCCTTTTGGTATGGTTTAGACTTCTGTTTTGGTTTCAAATGCAACATTGTTTGTAAGAAGATTGAGACAACTCAAATCTGGTGTAGCGTTGCATATGTTGAGTTGGCAAGCAAGGTCTTATAAGCCTTTTCCAGTTAAAATTTATCCTTGTCCCACACCTTGCTTCATGGAGATGAAGCCAAAGAAGCACTCCCTGATCCTTCCTCCGCTCCATTATGGTTGGCTAGTGGTTTTCCATTAACTGCCTGGTGGTTTTCATTTTGTTTGTGTTTTAGTGCCATTTGCTTTCTTGAGTATTTGGTCTGACTTATTTTACTTTTCTTTTGTTATTTTCTGAACCTGGTCAGCTTACCTCAAATAAACTATTTTGTCTAGATATTAAGCCCCAATGAAAGGAACTCTCATGACAACATTAGATTTTTTTACTAATCCAGTTTCTATATTCATTTAGGGATTATAGAATTTAGAAGATTCATTATAACTATACTTCCTCTCTGAACAAAAATACCTTGCATGACTCAATACAAGTCACATAGATTATAAAACAATTATGGTTTTAAAATAACTTTTCTTTCTCGTTGCAAACACTTTTGCAACCCATTCAATTCAAAACTAAATCTAGTTTGATGATCTCATAGAGGGGATTAGTCTGCATCCATGTCTGGGAGCAGTTGGGCAAGTAAGGCAAGAGGAGCAGGCGGAAGGCCCGCGGCCTCTAACGTTCGAAAACGCCCCAGAGAATCCAGCGGAATAGAAAAAAATCTAAAAAAACTGGCAGTCACAATTTCCCCGGAGTTACTCACATGGCAAGCACGATGCAACCAGTACATCAACACGCCACATTCCCAGCCACTTTTGTCGGTGGAATTTGGAGTCCGTGTGTATCTGGACATCCAAAAAACGGCCCTATGGGAAAAATTTTGTGAAGATGTACACAAAATTTTCCTGACCGCGGTGTACGTTGCACCTCACTCCATGTCACGCGGTTGGCTGGACCTAGGTTTTGAAAGCAAAATAGCAGCAGACGAGGCTGCAGCGGTGTGCATAGTGGTCGACCTCCCCAAAGGGCAATGGGTCGTTGAAACTAAATGCATCAGATGGACAAAATCAAACCAAAATTTTCCTCACGTTTGACTTTTTGCCTACTATGGTAAAACGTGACATTTTGGAGCAACACCTGAAAAATGGTCTCGCCATATATGGCGAAATACAATCTTTCAATTTGCAACGTTTCACGCTGATACCACACCTGTGCACTGGCAAAGCCATCGCAGTTCTGACCCCAACTGAGGAGATCGCGAAGGACCTAACCCAGATCCCGCACTCCACCTTTATTGACATCACAGGGCACACCACCCACCCATTCCAGGTAACCGTGGACAGTGCGCCCCCATTTGCACCCACTGTGATGCGTTTGGCCATAAGGCGCATGCATGCCCCATCAAAGAGGGCGTCACATTCCAAGAGCACCCCTCAGTGGCCATGGCCAGCGGAGAGGCGCACTATGAACCAACCGCAAGCACCAAGGAGGCTTTCCTGTGGGGAGCACAAGGCTGCTACCTATTGGTAAAGCCCATCTCCCCGCAGGAGTGGAAGAAGGCCAAGCAGGCCCATAGGACCGCGGCCAAGGAAGCGGCCAAGGCCACCACCACCATCCCACACTCACAACGCCAGGAGGATATGGAGACCTTTGCAGCGGAAGCAACTTGGGAATCCATCACCCAATCAGATTGGGAGGCCCATGCTGAATGGGCCACTCAATCCAAGGATCTGATGGGAGATTTGATCTCACCCAATCGCTGCACCCAAGCCCTGGTCAAAACTGACTTGGGACCTATCCCAACCAAAAATTTTTTTTTTGCCCCACTTGATGGTGCACCGAACTTATCCGCACTGCAAAAAATTCGTCTGACGTTGGGAAAACAAAAAGCAAAGGCCAAAGCCAACGCGACTCTTTTTACAAAAATTAACAAAAACCCTGATAACATTGCTGCTAATACCCGCGCTGCTGTGAAAGCCTGTGGGGACCTGGAAGAGGCTGGTGGGCCTGGGGGCCCACCCCCTCGCACCTAAGGTGCGATGGGGGAAACCTTCACTCTAGGGACGCTGAATATCGCCAGATTCAAGGCCTCCCCGTCCCGGGCTAGGAAACTGAGTTTTTTAAAAAACAATTTACCCGTGGATATCCTGGCCATCCAGGAGTCCCACTATCCACGAGGTTCCGAAGAAGCTTGGAAAACAATGCTCCTACCATCCCTATCCTTTTGGTCAAAGCACTGTGGGGTGCTAATTCGGAAAAACAATTTTTTCAAATTTACATCTTCAGAAACATTCCTAAATGGCCAAGTGCTCATTGTCACCTTCTCATGGGCCAATGTTGCACACACAATCGTCAACATCTACACCCCAAATGGTGCACAAGAGCGCCGGGAATTTTTCTCATTGGTCAAATCCCTCCTGCTACCCCCTGATTCTTTCCTAGTTGGTGACATGAACTGTTGGCTAACCTCAACAACGGACCGGTGGCCGCCCTCACCCCACACCCCACAGGGTCATGTAGAACTACGCGTTCTAAAAGCCACCCTTGGGTTAATGGATGCGCTGCCGTGACATGCCCCACTGCTTGAAAACATTTTGTGTCCCCACGTCCACAATGACCAATTAAGGTCCATGACCCACATCAACCTTATTCTAGCACCGGCGAAATTCCAACCCCACATCTCCCACTTCAAAACAACGAAAATGGAATTCTCTGACCACCAACTGGTCTCGATAACATACCACTTACCTGTCACAGTTGCAAAGGCCCCACATTGGTGCAAAATCTGCCCCCCAGAGCTTGCATTACCAGGATTTTCCACGTGGGTGGAAGAGGCAACTTTGGCAAAATCGTTTGTTGCATCATTTCATGCAGACACCATTTCCACATGGGCAACTTTCAAATAAGATACCATCCGCCACTATCGCCATCTCTCATCCAGACGCTCACAAGCCACATCGGCAGTTATAGCGCGCACGCTGGTGGAATTGGCCCACTTGGAGTCCAACATTCTAGCCTCAGGATATAGCCCTGCATGGGGCCAGAAGTGGGTGGAGGCAGCCGCCCACCTCAACGCACTTGAAAGGCAACACAAACATCGGGTTTGTGTCCAATACAGGGCCACACGCATCACTAAAGGCAACAAGTGCACCGCATACTTCTTCAAAAAAAATTTTTGCACCACGCCAGAGCATGGCCTGCACACAGATGCGAAGATCGGATAATTCTATTGTGGACACACTGGCCGAAATGGCAATCAAAACGCAAAGATATTACTCCAAGTTATATTGAGCTGAACCAATTCAGCTGGCCGAAATGGCGGAATTTCTCAACAGAGCTCATATCCGCACCATTTTCTGATACCCAGAAATAATGAATTTCATTACTCCAAATAAATTATGGACTACTATTCGCGGTGCGCCAAACCGAAAATGCCCAGGCCCAGATGGCATTCCATATGAGTTCTACAATAATATTGTAAATATATATCCCCATTGCTGCTAGCCTCACTCAACCAAAGCCTGTTGGAAACGTGCCTCCTACCAGGAGGACATGAGGCCTTTACGGTCACACTCTTCAGGGAAGGGGATAGGCTAGACTTAGCCAACTGGCGCCCCATCTCTCTAACAAACACAGAAACCAAAATTTTAACAAAAATCATGGCTAATCATTTAGGGACTGTAGCATCTGCCACCATCTCCCCAGAACAATTCGGTTTCATCCCCATAAGGTCAATTTGTGATAACGTGCACTCTGTGGCCAATGTGTGTCAGTCCACAGCCTCTGGGGAACTTGTATTCTTGAACCAACAAAAGGCCTATGATAGAGTAAACTGGGAATACCTTAGGGCCTGCCTCCAACAATTCCGCCTACCTCCCCGCTTCATTAACTGGGTGATGCTGCTCACAGAATCTGCAACAATGGCAGTGCGCAGCCCAGGTTTCCTAACGGAAGTAGTCCGTCCTCAAAGGGGCCTGCGACAAGGGGACCCCCTGAGCCCACTCTTATACAACTTCAGCCTTGACCCACTACTGCGAAATGTGAATGCCCAACTCACTGGGGTCCATGTGCCAGGCCAAACCCCAGTCAAGATGATGGCATTTGCAGATGATTGCGTGGTGGGGGTGTCTAACAACAAAGATGCACACGCGCTTGAAGCCCTCATCCAGGAATATTCCCGGGTAAGCAACGCGGCACTGAACGCCTCCAAAACCGAAATCATCCTCCTTGGTCAGTTTCAGAACTGCTGGGCCCCAGCAAGTAGTTCCCAACCCAGCCCATCTGCTCGCCCACGTCCACGCCTTACTAACTCAAAACACACCGCTCCACTGGTGCTCCCCTTTGTGCCACGACCTACCATAGGACCGGTACGCCATCTGGGCGTGTGGTTGGAGGCAGGTGGATACGCGTCAGCAGTAATGGAGTGCCATATACTGGACAACGTGACGAAGCGAATCGCCTCTCTCAGAGCCCACCCTACTACCCTCACTGGCAGGGTTGTTCTTGCCAACTCTATGCTCCTATCCAAAGTCTGGTTCGGAGCCCACGCCATCCCCTTCTCCCCAAGATTCTTCAAATCCCTCTATGCTTTGATACAAGGTTGGCTTTGGTCAGGCCGCCCTCCACCAGTACGGCTAGAGGTCATTTTTGGCCCTCATCATCATGGTGGCATGGGCCTACTTGACTTCAAAGCCCATGCCGCCAAGATCCTGGGCACCTGGATTGCGGCCGTCACTGCTCCTACACTCCCATCCCAACACTGGTCCCGCGCGGCCCGCTCCAACTTCTCCTGAGCCTTGGGCCTCAACAATCCATCAAACCCCCACTCCCTGATGAAATACCTCGCATCACACACATCAGCCACAGGTCCTCACGGGACCAAAACCCACTACAAACGAATCCTACTCTCCATGCGAAGTGCAGAGTGGAGAATTCGTATTAGTGGACATACTCAAAGAGGCCGCCCCTCTCCTCAGTTCACACAAGAGGTACAGGGGCTACCCATCCAGGATGGCGTGATCCTCATTCGACCCCAAGTCCTATCCAGGGTGGACTACCTGGACATGATGGACATCCCTTATTCCACTGAGACCCAAAAGACTATCTGGAAATACGCACACCATCCTCTGTTGCAGCCTCAAGTCCGCTCCCATGTGTGGCGCTGCCTGAGGTGGGTGTATCATACTGCTGAGCGCTCTAATGCTTTATACTCTTCCTGTGTCGTGTGTGGCCAGTATGGAACGCTGTTTCACCGCCTGGAGTAGTGCCCCACCTCTAAAGTAATATGGCGCGAAGTCCAACGTCTGCTAGGCCAGGATCAAACACATCCCTTCAGTCTGTCAAGAGATATGTTTGCTTCATCAATGTCCTCCCCCTCCCACCCTCCCTCCGTGCTCTGGTGGTTGCAATCACCATGTGGACTATCCACACGATTGTCTTGGATGCCATCGCTGGATTCATCACCACCCTCCCTGAAGCTGTCCACAGATTCCGGTCTCATTTGGTGGATCACTTTCAAGTGTGGATGTTTGGATATCTCCCACTGCGTCGCCGACAGCTGGTCTCCTCCTGGTTCCCAGTCTGGTTCATCAAATCAGACCCCTTCCTCCACACGTGCTCAATAGTGGCTACGTCCCCTACACACGTTCCCTCCCCCTTCCCATAAGTGGCGTTCCCGCTGGCAACAAGATATAGCATCGCTTCTCTGGGGTGCCTCCCCTGGTACTAAGTGTTGTCTCGTCTGAGTCATATTTGGAAGTGTCCGTCCCATGGTCAGCCTTCCCCGCAATAAATTTAAAAAAAATAAAACAATTATGGTTTTCCTATTTTCCTTTTATGCTATGAATATATGAACTATCACGCAACGGTACTTGTAAAACACAATTATAAATTGTCATTATTACCATAGACATTAATCCTTAATCTATCTTTCTTTATAATGGAATAAATAAACGTTCTGATATGGCTACAAACTTCTTTAGGCCTTCCTTGATTTAGGCATTTATATAAATTCTTGATACATTCTTAAACTATTCAAACTTGCTTTCAATATAAATGGTATGATAGTGACTTAGAATAAAGTCATTAGATCCTAAACATTATTTTTTAATTTAAAATTTATTTTATTTAGGATACATACATATAGCTAATTATATCATCTAAGATTAACTGTCTCATTGCGCAACCTTAGCTTTCCTTGATTATTCACACAGCGCTTAAACTATACTATAGAAATATTTAATATAAGTTGATCACAAAAACTTAAAGAAAGAAGTATATTATCTTAGTAATTTAAAAGCACAATATCCTTTATCTAACATTTAAAAGAGCGAATTCTATTGAATATCTATTAACAATATAGGATTCAAGATTATTACCATCACATACTAGGTTTATCAAAATCTTGACTCACTTTCAGGTACATGACCCTTTCATGAACTTAATACATTGTAGTAATAAGAAGCTTATCTGAGATACAAGTTTCTGAGGATGATTATATAAGACTATCAATATAAAGTCTTCATCTTATCAATACTTTGTCTTCAAGAATAAAGTAAAAAAACTTTTCTCTGTATATTCACTCACTTTTGGTTAAAGCATAATTTGATTTAGATAAAAACAGCTCCACTCATTGTTGCCCTATTCAAACAACCTATTACAATGCATTTTACACCCACTGACCTCAAGTGGGGCAGTGGTGAGCCACCTCCTAGTGTTTTTTGGCTATTGCCAAAACATGCTTGGGCTGGTCTCAGCTAGTCCTCTTAATTCTTCAGGACGCTATGTCCCGCTTAAGGACTTAGCCTTACATATTGCCCAAACATAGGCGGTGCCTCATTGCCCCCTTGTGCTCCCCTAGAGCAACATGCAATTTGGCCTTTGGGTTGAATATGGTATGTTGTTCCCCTATTCAGATAAAGCCATTATTGAATTAGCTCAGGCTGTTATGCAGCCTTCAGGCTTCATCAAATTCTACCCCTTTAAGGAGTACTTTGATATCAGCTTCTCAAGTGAAGCTGATGCTGCAGTAGTAACTATCATCCCCCTGGTGTTCCAGGGCACCCTCCTATCAATTACTAGTACCTGGTTTCCCATTAATACCACTCTTGTGGTTCAGTTTTTGGGTCTCCTACCCACCTACCACCCAAGAATTTTAATTAATGATATTATCTCTGGATTATCAAAAAATGGTTCCAATCCCAAGATTCAATTATTGGTTCCCAATGGAGCCACCCACCTCAAAGCCCCCACACCTTTGTGACTATTCATCCAGTATTAACAAAAATACCCTCTAATCCCCCTCACAACATTATCCCCTCTGCCCCAGACCATCCTTTTTGGGCTTTAGGGGATGGAGGGCGTACCATCTGCCCTACCTGTTTCAATATGGACCATTCAAAAGAGGCGCTGCCTCTCCATCTCATGAGCCACGGAACCCACACCTGACTATTTGCACACTGATCCCATAGTCAATCCAATTATGGTTTTTGAATGGGGCACTATCCTTCCCCCTCCCCAAAAGTGGTAGCCACAGCAACCACTGAATCAACGAACCAAAAATTACCTCAACGAACCTCTTCTCCTGAACCCTCTAATCAGGAGCCAAAGTGGACTAAAGTAAGTTATAAACCATCCTCCCAGCCACATGCCACAGATAACTCATATGCAATTAACCCAATCAAATTCAACCAAAATACATGGGATTATTTGGATAAGGCTGATGAATCAGGCTAGCTTATACCTGAATATGAATGGGCTGGGCCCTCTCCACTTGAATTTAACTCAATACTAAATATGCAGCCCTATTTCCAAAGCGCCATTATGTGCCTCGCCCTGATCCACCCCTTTCAAAAGTGACCATCAATTAGCTGAAGAGGCAGTAGCCTCCCTTGAATGTTTTCCAACCTGTAAAGCCATTGAAAAATCAATTGCAGTACTGGCTACGGGCCTGCCACCTCATATCCTACCTAGTTCCATACTTCAAAAACATAAAAAACAACATCTCTATTATTATCAGGTGGTAATTTCAGCAGTTCAAAAAAGTTGCGGCAGTTGCAAAGTTTGGCCCTAAGACCTGCATTACCCACAACAACCTTACAACCATCACCACCCTACCTAAAGTACGCCTTGAGGCTGAAAATGCACTTACACCTATATTTCCACCCTCCTCATCGCACACATTGAGCTGCAAGCACCTCTTTAGTCTCTTGACCCCCATTTCCATGATGCGCCCATGCCAGTGCTATCAGCTTTGTGCCGCTACATGTCCCCAACAGATAAGAAGAGACTCCTGATTCTCTTTCACCCACCACCCTAGATGTATAGCAGTTTCCGCTTTTGAATTAGTTGGTGTGTTTTGCTTTGATTTCACTTCAGCTTAAGTGAATCCGTCTGTATCATTTTGACTCTATTTCATTTCATTTCATATTAAGTTTTAGCTCATTTGAGCATTGGTAATGTCCATCCCCTAATCAGAGTACCTTAAATAAATAGAATAAAGGAAAGGATTTGTTTCCTTATTTGAAAGATAAAGCTCTTAAACTATACCATTTTTATTTGTCATGAGTTTTTGTTGCCGGTATTAAAGTATCTAGCTTACCAGTGATAAGTTATTGATTACCTATGATATGCCGTCAACAATATTCTGTATCAATAAAAGGTGACAAATATGGCGCTGCGTTAAGTACTTTGCAATAATAATTCTATGTTTTTAAATTTTAAATTTTAAATTTTAAATTTTTGGGGGGAAGGCTGACCATGAGACGGACACTTCCAGTATGTAAACTAACAAGCACTAATATATGCTAGAGGCACCCAGAGAATTTAACGCTGTCTCCTGTTGCCAGTAGGAGAATCAAATATAGGAAGGGGGTATCATGAGTAGAGGCTTGCGCCACTATTGAACACGTATGAAGGAAAGGGTTTGAAGTGATGAGCCAAACTGGAAGCCAGGATGAGACCAACTGGCATTAATGGGATGGTATTTACTAAACAACTATGCTTGAAAATGGTCCATAAGGTGCGACTGTAATTGACATACAGCTTCCTAGAGGGTGGGAGTTTAGCCTTAAATGGCATCAAAGACAACCATGTGGATAGTACACATTGCAATTGCTACCAATAAGGATCAGATGGAAGGTTGTATAAGGGAATTCAAGGACAAGGCGAAGATGTCCTTAGATAGGCTGAAGGGCTGTGTTTGCTCCTGGCAAAAGAGACGAGAACTTCACGCCAGATTGCTTTAGACGGAGGGAACTCTTCCAGGCGGTGGACCAAAGTCCCATATTGGTCACACACAAAACATGTGTATTATAATGCGTTGAATCGCTCATCAGTACAGTATACCCGTCTCAAGCAGAGCCACACATGGGAACAAAATGTGTCTGCAAAAGAGGGTGATGGGCGTACTTCCAGATGTCTTTCTGGGTTTCTAGGAAGTAGGGGATGCCAACATGTCCAGATAATCTACTCTGGCCATGATAAGGGACCTCCTTGGTATCAAACTGTTTAGAACGGCTTGCCTTGTACTTCCTGTGTAAAGCAAGGGGTAGAGAGACCCCTCGGGGCGGTGTGCCCACTGATTCAAATTCTCCACTCAGCGCCCTGCATGGAGAGAAAAATTAGTTTGAAGTGGGGCGACGTCCCATGCAGGCCCGCAGCAGAGGGATGTGAGGCAAGGTAATTTGACAGAGAATGGGGGATAGGATTGCTGAGGCCCAGGGCATGGGAAAAATTGGAGCAGGCCACGCAAGAAAGTGGTGTACTAGGGGTGTTGGTAATGACTACAGAGATCCAGGTGGCAGGTATTTTGGAGGCATGAGCCTCAAATTTGAGCAGACCCATACCACCACTATGGCAAGGTCCAAACAAGACATCCAGGTGCACTGGCGGTAAGTGACCTAACCAAAGCCATCCTTTCAGGAGGGCATACAATAAGGTGAAGAAAATGCGGAATTGGCGATAGCATGGGTAACAAACCAAACTTCAGATAGGAGCATAGAGTTAGCCATACAACCCTACCTGGTAGGGAGTTTTGGTGGGCTTTGATGGAGGAGATGCTTTTGGTGACATTGTCCAGAATATGGTGCTCCATCATTGACGAGGCGTACCCTCCCACCTCCAACCACACACCAAATAACATAACAGACCAATAGTGTGTCTTGGCACATAATGGATCACAATAAGGGCGATATGGGGTGGGAGGGTAAGCGAACCCATGAGCTAGCTGCTGAATCAGATAGGAAACGGGGTGCTGGTGACCAGCGGGCTTGGTACTGACACAGGAGAATGTTTTCAATTTTGGAGGCGTTAAGTGGAGTATTACTTACCCTGGAGTGAACCTGGAAAGTAGCCTCAAGTGCACGTGCATCTTGGCTGTTAGACACCCCAACTACACAATCATCAGCAAACGGCAACATCTTAACCGGTTCTTGCCTTAAACATGGACACCAGTATGGCAGGCATTCAAATTGCATAAAAGTGGGCCGAGACTGAAGTTATACAAGAGTGGGCTCAAAGGGGCCTCCGCCAAGGGGACCCTTTGAGGGCGAACTACATCAGTGATGAAGCCAGAGCCACACACAGCCATTGGGGCGGATTCCGTAAGCAAGATCACCCAATTAATGAAATGATGGGGGAGGTGGAACTTGTGGAGGCAGGCTTTAAGGTAATCCCAGTTGACTCTATCATAAGCCTTCTGCTAGTCTAAAAAAAGTGACCTTAGCCGTGGAATGGCAGACGTTAGATACAGTGTGTATGTTGTCCCACAAAGAC
Organism: Massospora cicadina; assembly: GCA_022478985.1. Classification (NCBI taxonomy): domain Eukaryota; kingdom Fungi; phylum Entomophthoromycota; class Entomophthoromycetes; order Entomophthorales; family Entomophthoraceae; genus Massospora; species Massospora cicadina. The sequence continues at coordinate 37,220 of JAKSZP010016278.1, read as the reverse complement.
TGCTTGGGGATGAAAACAAATCTGCGAAGAGGAAATAATATCAGAGGCAACTTCTCCTAGGCGGTTGACCATAATTTTAGTATATAATTTAGTATCTGTATTAGTAAGTGAAATGGAGCGCACTAGGCCAATTCCAGCTTATCCCCTTTTTTAATTTTTAATTTTTAATTTTTAATTTATTGTGAGGAAGGCCAACCATAGGATGGACACTTCTGAATTTGACCCAAAAGAGACAAAGCTTAGTAACAGGGAAGGCACCCCAGAGAAGCGAAGCTATCTCTTGTTGCCAGCGGGAACGCCACTATGAGGAGGGGAGGGGACGTGTGAAGGGGCCGTAGCCACTATTGAACACGTGTGGAGGAAAGAGTCTGATTTGATGAACCAAACTGGGAACCAGGAGGAGACCAGCTGTCAGCGACGCGGTGGGAGATATCCAAACATCCACGCTTGAAAGTGGTCCACCAAATGAGACCGGAATCTGTGGACAGCTTCTGGGAGGGTGGGGGTGGAGCCTGCGATGGCGTCCAAGACAATCGTGTGGATAGTCCACATGGTGATTGCAACCACCAAAGCATTGAGGGAGGGTGGAAGGGGGAGGCCATTGATAAAGCAAACATATCTCTTGACAGACTGAAGGGATGTGTTTGATTCTGGACCAGCAGACGTTGGACTTCGCGCCATATCACTTTAGAGGTAGCACACTTCTCCAGGCGGTGGAAAAGCGTTCCATACTGGCCACACACAATGCAGGATGAGTGTAAATCGTTAGAGCGCTCAGCCATATGGTACACCCACCTCAGGCTGCGCCACACATGAGAACAGTTTTGAGGCTGCAACAGAGGATGGTGTGCATATTTCCAAATAGTTTTTTGGATCTCAATGGAGTAAGGGATGTCCATCATGTCCAGGTAGTCCACCCTGGATACGACATGGGGTCATGTGGGGATCACGCCATCTTAGATGGGTAGCCCCTGTACCTCTTGTGTGAACTGAGGAGAGGGGCGGCCTCTCTGGGCTGTGTGTCCACTAATACGAATTCTCCACTCAGCGCTCCGCATAAAGAGGAGGATTCGTTTGTAGTGGGTTTTAGTCCCGTGAGGACCTGTGGCCGATGGGTGTGAAGCCAGGTAGTTCATCAGGGAGTGAGGGTTCGATGGATTGTTGAGGCCCAAGGCGCGTGAAGTTGGAGTGGGCCGCGTGGGACCAGTGTTGGGAGGGGAGTGTAGGGGCAGTGACGGCCACAATCCAGGTGCCCAGGATCTTGGCAGCATGGGCTTTGAAGTCAAGCAGGCCCATGCCATTATGATGAGGGCCAAACATGACCTCTAGCTGTACTGGTATTGGGCGGCCTGACCAAAGCCATCCTTGCAGAAGGGCATACAAGGATTTGAAAAGACTGGGGAGAATGGGATGGCGTGGGCTCCAAACCAGACTTTGGAGAGGAGCATAGAGTTGGCTAAAACAACCCTGCCAGTAAGGGAAGTAGGGTGGGCTCTGAGGGAGATGATGCGCTTCGTTACATTGTCTAGAATGCGACTCTCCATTACTGCTGATGCGTACCCGCCTGCCTCCACCCATACACCCAGATGGCGGACTGGCCCTTTGGTAGGGCGTGTCACGAAGGGGAGCACCAGTGGGGCGGTGTGGGGTGCGCTGAGAGGGCGAGCACGTGTGCGAGCAGATGGGCCAGGCTGGGCACTGGTTGCTGGGGCCCAGCAGGTTTGATACCAACTAAGGAGGATGATTTCAGTTTTGGAAGCGTTCAGTGCAGCGTTACTTACCCGGGAAAACTCCAGGATGAGAGCTTCAAGTGCGCGTGCATTTTTATTATTAGACACCCCAACCACACGGTCATCTGCAAACGCCATCATCTTGACTGGGGCTTGGCCTGGCACATGGACCCTAGTGATTTGGGCATTCATGTTTCGAAGTAGTGGGTCAAGGCTGAAGTTGTATAAGAGTGGACTAAGGGGGTCTCCTTGTCGCAAGCCCCTTTGAGGGCGGACTACTTCCGTTAGGGAGCCAGGGCCAAATACTGCTATTGTTGCAAATTTCGTGAGCAGCATTACCCAGTTGATGAAGCGAGGGGGCAGGCGGAATTGATGGAGGCAGGCCCTGAGGTATTCCCAGTTTACTCTATCATAGGCCTTCTGTTGGTCCAAGAATACAAGTGACCCAGAGGCTGTGGACTGGCATGCGTTAGCCACAGAGTGCACGTTGTCCCAAATCGACCTTCTGGGTATGAAACCGAATTGATCTGGGGAGATGGTGGCAGATGCTAAAATCCCTAAACGGTTAGCCATGATTTTTGTTAAAGTTTTTTGTATCCGTGTTAGTTAAAGAAATGGGGCGCCAGTTGGCTAAGTCTAGCTTGTCCCCTTTCTTGAAGAGTGTGACAGTAAAGCCTCTTGTCCTCCTGGTAGGAGGCTCATTTCCAGAAGGCTCTGGTTAAAAAAGCAAGCAGTAATGGGGATATATATTTGAAGTACTTTTTATAGAATTCATATGGAATGCCATCTGGGCCTGGGCATTTTTGGTTTGGTGCACCACGGATGGCTGTCATAATTCGTTTGGAGTAATCAAATTCAGTAATTCAGGGTATCAGGAAATGGTGCATATGTGGGTTTAGTCAAGAAATTCCGCCACTTTGGCCAGCTGAATTAGTTTAGATCGATAAATCTTGGAGTAATACTTTTGTGTTTCAATTGCCACCTTAGCTGGCATATCCACAATGGAATTATCCAATCTTCGCACCTGTGTGCAGGCCACGCTCTGGCATGGTGTGAAATTTTTTTTAAAAAATATGCGGTGCACTTGTCACCTTTAGTGATGCATGTGGCCCTGTATTGGACACAAACCCAATGTTTGTGTTGCTTTCAAGCACGTTGAGGTGGGCGGCTGCCTCTGCCCACTTCTGGCCCCATGCAGAGCTGTATCCTGTGGCTGGGATGTTGGACTCCAGATGTGCCAACTCTGCCAGAGCGCACATAATGATGGCTGATGTGGCTCGTGAGCGCTGGGAGGAGAGGTGGCAAGAGTGGCGGATGGTATCCCCTTTGAAGGTTGACCATGTAGAGATGGGGTCCGCGTAAGATGGTGTAACAAACTCTTTTGCCAAAGTTGCTGATTCCACCCAAGTGGAAAATACTGGTGACGCAAGTTCGGGAGGGTGGAGTTTGCACCAATGTGGGGCTTTTGCCACTGTGACAGGTAGGTGGTAGGTTATTGAGACCAGCCAATGGTTGGAGAATTCAATTTTTGTTGTTTTGAAGTGGTAAATGTGGGGTTGGAATTTCGCCAGCGTAAGGATAAGGTCTATGCAGGTCATGGACCTTAATTGGCCATTGTGGACGTGGGGTCACATCATGTTTTCGAGCAGTGGGGCTCGCCGTGGCAGCACATCCATTAACCCAAGGGTGGCCTTTAGAACGCGAAGTTCTACGTGACCCTGGGGGGTGTGGGATGAGGAAGGCCAATGGTCCGTTGGTGTGTTTAGCCAGCAGTTCATATTGCTGACTATGAAAGGGTCTGGGGGTAACGGGAGGGATTTAACCAATGAGAAAAATTCCTGACATTCTCATGCACAGGTTGAGGCATAGATGTTGATGATAGCATGTGCCATGTCAGCCCACGAGAAAGTGACAATGAGGACTCAGCTGTTGAGGAAGGATTCCAATGATACAAATTTGAGAGAATCGTTTTTCTGAACTAGCACCACATAGTGCTCTGACCAAAAGGATAGGGATGGGAGGAGCATGGTTTTCCAAGCATCCTCGGAACCTTGTGGATAATGGGATCCTGGATGGCCAGGATATCCATGGGTAAATTTTTTGTAAAAAACTCAGTTTCCTAGCCTAAGATAGCGAGGCCTTGAGTCTGGCAATAATTACATCCCTAAATTGAAGGTTCCCCTTTGCACCTTAGGTGCGAGGGGTAACCTGGGCCCACTAGCCTCCTCTAGATCCCCACGGGCCTTCATAGCAGCATGGGTGTTTGCAGCAACGCTATCAGTAGTTTTGTTGATTTTAGCAGAAAGGTTCGCGTTGGATTTTGCCTTTGCTTTTTGTTTCCCCAACGTCAGACAAATTTTTTGCGGTGCGGATGAGTTCAGTGCACCATTGAGCGGGGCGAAAAAGAAATTTCAGGTAGGTTGGAAACCAAGTCAGTTTTGACTGGAGCTTGGTTGTAAAGATTGGGTGAAATCAAGTTGCCCATCGGATCCTCAGATTAGGTGGCCCAATCAGCATGGGCTTCCCAATTTGATTGGTTGATGGATTCCTGAGTTGCTTCTGCCATGAAGGTTTTGATGTCCTCCTAGCGTTGAGAGTGTGGGATAGCGGTGGTGACTTTGGCTGCTTCCTTGGCCGCGACCCTGCGGGCCTGCTTGGCCTTCTTCTGCTCTTGTGGAGAAATAGGTTTTACCAGTAGGTATCAGCCTTGTGCTCCCCACAGGAAAGCCTCTTTGGTGCTTGCGGTTGGTTTGTAGTGCACCTCTCCGCTAGCCATGGCCGCTGAGGGGTGCTCTTGGAATGTGATGCCCTCCTTGGTGGGGCATGCGTGTGCCTTATGGCTGAATGCGTCACAGTGGGTGCAGATGGGGGGCGCGCTGTCCACGGTAACCTGGAAAGGGTGGGTATATGCCCTCCAATATTGATATATGTGGAGTGCGGGATCTGGATTAGATCCTTCGCAATCTCCTCAGTTGGGGTCAGAACTGCGATGGCTTTGCTAGTGACAGGTGTGGCATCAGCGTAAAGTGTTGCATCTCGAAAGATTGTATTTCGCCATAAATGGTGGGACCATCTTTCAGGTGTTGCTCCAAAATGGCATGTTTTACCATAGTAGGCAAAAGTCAAACATGAGGAAAATTTGGTTGGATTTTGTCCATCTGGTGCGTTTGGTTTCAATGACCCATTGTCCTTTGGGGAGGTCAATCACTATGCAACGCAGCAGCTTCATCTGCTGCCTCCTTGTTTTCGAAACTGAGGCCCAGCCAACTGCATGACATGGAGTGAGGTGCAACGTACACCGCGGTCAGGAAAAAAGTGTGCACATCCCCACAAAATTTTTCCCATGGAGCTGTTTGTTGGATGTCCAGAAACACACGGACTCCATATTCCACTGACAAAAGTGGTTGGGAGTGTGGCGTGTTGATGTACTGGTTGCATTGCGCTTGCCAAGTGAGGATTTCTGGGGAAATAGTGAACGCCAGTTTTTTAAAATTTTTTTTATTATTCCGCCAGTTTCTCTGGGGCATTTCCAAACATTTGAGGCCGCGGCCTACCACCTGCTCCTCTTACCTTATTTGCCCAACTGCTCCCTGACATGGGCGCAGACTAATCTCGTCTGTGAGATTATCAAACTAGAATCAGACTTGAATTGAATAAGTTGGAAAAGTGATTAAAACGAGAGAAAAAGTTTTTTATCCCCTTTTTTATACAGCGGTATTGTAAAAGCCTCCTGGCCACCAGGAAGGAGGTGCATTTCTAACAAATACTGATTAATTGAGGCAAGCAATAAAGAGAAGAAATAATTATAAATCTTATAGATCACATAAGGAATCCCATCTGGCTTTGAACATTTCCTGTGTAATGCACTGTGAAGGTATACCAGAGTTCATCCAAGAAAATACATTTATCAACTCTGGGTAATGGGAAACAGTGAAGATATGTTCACTTTCAAAACATTCATTAACTTTGTCTGGTTCAACTGGATCTTAGTGATATAAGTTGAAGTAATGATTTTGAACTTTGATTGACATTCTGGATAAATTATCTGTGATGGAGTGGTCCAGACGCCTCACCTATGTGCAGGTCAAGCTCTGTCACAGTGTTAAGAATTTTTAGGAAGTAAATAGGCAGAGCACTTGTTTTCTGTTGTTATATTTTTGCATTATGCTGCACTAAAACGTGATGTTTTGTTGTCTTACTAGTGTGTTGAGAAGACGAGTAGTTACTTCTTCCCACTTATGACCCCACGCAATTCTGTAGCCTACAGCTGAGAAGTTAGAATCCAGGTGGTCCATTCTGCATGTGTGCACATAATGACTGCTGATGCAGCCCAAGAGTGATGCGATGAGAAGTGGCATGACTGGCAGATGGTGTTTGCTTAGAAGGTTGACCAATTAAAAGTGGGTCCGCACAGAACAGTGTGGCAAACTCCAGTGCCAAAGTGATAGTTTCTACCCATGAGGAAAACCTGGGCGATGTGATCTCAGCTGGACGAAGTCTGCACAACTTTGGTGCCTGTGCCATTAGGTGCGACAAAGAGAAGAAAATGACACCAATTCTGTGGTCAGAGAAATCAATTTTTGTCATTGTAAAGTATTTAACCTGAGATTAAAAGTTCAATGGGGCAAGAATAAGGTCAAAGTGGGACATAGACCTCACTGACCGTTGTTCACATGGTGATGGGACATGTTGGTGAGCAGGGGTGCATGTTTAGGTAGGGTATCAAACAGCCCCAAAGTGGCTTTTAGAACGCGAAGTTATACATGACCCTGCAGGGGGAAGGCGCAGAAGGCAAGCAGTCAGTCTGGGTTGGCCCAGAAGTTCATGTCGCCCACCACAAATGGGTCAGGGGGAAGTGAGAGGGAAGTAATGGCTGATAAGAATTCCTGGTGAGCCTGTGCACAGGCTGGGGCATAAATATTAATGATAGCATGCACTTTGTCATCCCACAAAAATGACACCACAAGCACATGGCCATCAAGGTAAAAATTTTATAGTATATTTAAAATTATGAATCACACATATAAGCACCCCACAGTGCAGCCACTAAAAAGAAAGGGAGGGAAGATCATGGTTGCACATGTTTCCTCGGCACCATGTGGACAGTGGGTTTCCTGAATGGCCAGGATGTCCACAGGTAAATTCTTTAAAAAACTCAGTTTCCTAGCCTGGGACAGCGAGGCCTTGAGTCCAGAGATGTTCAACATCCCTATTGTAAAGGGATCCCCCATTGCACCTTAGGTGCACTGGGAAGGGCCCCCTTATCCTTCCATTGCCACTTTCTCAGCAGCAATAGTAGCCCACATTTGGTGCACTTTATATGTGGGCTTAAGGAACTCTGTCACTTTGGATATAGTTGTGTTTTGGTGTTCTTTTTTGATGATTTGGTTTAAATTTACAAATTGCTGTGTTCATGCAGTGCATCAACAGAGGTTAACAGAAATTTGGGAGGGAAATGAGGATAGAATTGGTTTTGATCAAGGCTTGATAATATTGCTTAGATAAATCCAACTCACCCATTGATCCTCGAGCTGGTTGGCCCAATCTGATTGAACAGAACTATGAGCTGCTTCATCCATGTTAGACTTAATGTCGTCCTGGGTCTGGGCAGGCAGGATCATGGATGCAGCTTTTGCTGCTGCCTTGGCTGCGCTCTGCAGACCTGCTTGGCCTTCTTACGCTCCTTCAGGGACACAGGTTTGACTTGAATGTAACACCCCTTCACGCCCCATGGGAAGGCAGTATTGGTGTCTATAGAAAGTTCATAATGGGTGCACTGCACATTGTGTTTAGGATTTCATTTTGTGTAACGCCCTCCTTGGTGGGGCAGATGTGGGCCTTTCAGCCAATAGCATGACAAAAGGTGCATATAGGGGGCGTGCTATCCACTGTGATGCAGAATGGGCGGGATTTCAGCCCATCAACAAACACAAATGCAGTGTGGGGGATTTGGGTCAAATCTTCTGCAATGACTGCAGATGGGGTGATCAAGGCAATAGTTTTGCTCATTCACAAGTCTAGCATGAGCGTAAAGCATTTCATTTTGAAGAGGTGAATTCCCCCATAGCTTTATGCCCTTCCTTGAGGTGGAGCTCTAGCACTGTGCGCTTTATTGTTGTCAGGAGAAAGTCAAAGGTCACAAAAACATGGTTTTACTTGGTCCACCAAGTGCTTCATCTCAATCACCCATTGACCATCTGGGAGGTCTACCATCACATGCACCTGTGCATTTTCATCCGCTGCTTGTTTATTTACAAACCCAAGATCAACCAACTGTGGGTCACGGAATGTGGTGCTATGTATAACGCTTTATTAAAATGGTAGTGCACATCTCCACAGAACTTTTTCCAAAGCTCCATTTGATTAATATCCAGGAAAATTTGAACCCCAGGCTCCAAAGACAACAGGGGCTGGGATGTGTAGTATTGATGAACTGGTTAAACTTCACTTGCTAAGCTAAAATCTCCTGGGAAATACTAACCACTGGTTTTCCATTTTTATCTAAGCTACAGGTGTCACCAGGTATTTATGAACTTTGGATGTTGCAGAGCCCAATCCCGTGCCCTTGCTTTGCTAGCCCAACTGCTACATGACATTGGGTGCACACTAATCGCCTTGAAAAAATTATCAAGCTTACCTAGACTTTTATCAAATTTGTAGCAACCAGTGATTGCAACGAGAGAGAAAAGTTTAATTCTATAAAACCATTTAGGTTATGCAATCAGCCTAATATCTTCTAGACATCATCAACACTTCCTAAAACCACCCAAATTCTTTTGTGATGCCTAAACATTTAAGCTATAAAGATATCTTAGCACTTTTACCAATGACAGTCGATTTTTGTCTAGATAATTTCAAATATACTTCTTATTGAAAAAAATAAAAAATACCCAGAACTAATATTCTTAGGCCATGCAGTTATGCAACAAGGTTTCTTATAACTGTTATAAAATAGAAAAAGTAACATCTTAACTAAGGCTATCTTCTTTAGTACATCAATCATTTTAAGTTAAGTCGTTTTATCAGAATTTTTTTCAATTTCTTGCATATTTTCACTCCTTACCTATCCACTTCAAAAAGCACTAAATAGATAAATTTAAGAAGTTTGACATTTTTTTCCATTTAAATACATTATTGTTCTATCTCCATTAATAACAATCATGGGTTTATTTAAGCTATTTTACAAAAAAGTGTTATATCTTTACAAATGAAAGTTTTCTGCAGGAAAGCTTTACCTTTTGCATAATTTCTTTTATATATATATCTCCCCCTGAATGCAATATCTCAATATACAATAAAAAGGATTGCAACAAAATCTTTAAACAAAAGGTCAATATTAAAGTGAATAGCAACAGTACGTTAAAGCTCATGATGACAATACTAGATAAATTACTTAGTGACAAAATGTTCCTGAAACAGCAAAATGATAAGATTTTAACTTTGCATATCTACTAGATGATATAAAGATACAATAAGCGTTATGATTATTTTTAAATTGAAACTGAATTTTCACAATTTTAAGATAGTTTCAAAAATTATAACCATAAGCCTAAAATTACTTTTATACAACAATAATTTAATAAATAAAAATCAAATAAAAGGATTAGGCGCAATATTATGATTGTTGTATACTTATGTGTGATCAAGATTTATAATTGTTTAGTTTCACAGTTATGAAATCAAAATGTTCCTTTAACCATAAACTGCTCTAAAAAAGGTAAAACCTAATATTTTTAATCAATGATTAAATGTTTGTAAAGACCGCCTAAAAGTTGTTAAAATTATGATTACTATGGCTCTCTCATAAATGGTCAGCTTAAATTACAAAGATAATAGATATTTACTAATGAATCTACATGATTTCTAGACTATGAAAAAATAAAAATATCACATAGCTGTTTTATATAAATATAGTCAAAATAAAGGTTCTGTGACATATTAATAGGGCATCTCCAAGCGTTATTAAATAAAAACTTCTCAAGGTATATTTGATAAAGAAGTATATGTTCAAGCACAGTTATTCTAAGACAAAAATGAATGTATGATAGGTGCAGAGAGACTACATTAAAAATTTTAAATTAACCATACTAATGCTGCCACATATATACCATTTTTACTCCGATTTCAACATTCTGCATTTCTATTTTGGCATTTTGCAAATCAATTTTAACATTTTGCAAATTGATTTTAAAGTTTTTCATTTAAATTTTTACATTTTATACTTCGATTTCAATTTCAATATTATACTTTAATTTCAAAATTTCATATTTCAATTTCTATATTATACTTCAATCTTAACACTTTATACTTTAACTTCAAAATTTTATATTTTCTAATTCAAAAGTTTATAGTTCAATTTCAATATTTTAGTTTTAGTGATTGTATCATATTGTTCTAACTAAAGACTCATTGTTTTCCTCAGCATCAGTATTTTTTGGTAGATTATTTTTTAGACATAAGGGATATACAAATTTTTTTACTTTATTTGAGGTTAGCTGACCTGGGGATGAAGCACACTGATGAAGGATGAAGGCGTTTCAAATTAATGGGAAAGGATAATAGAATTTAGAAAACCTCCATGCATGGCATATGATAGTCCAGAAAATCCTTGGACTGCCTTGCTATTTGCTATCTCAGTTCAGGGCATTGGTGCGCAATGCCAGCACAGTCATAGTCATCCCCTACTCAAAGTTCCTGTGCCAGAATAGAACTTGGGGAGGAAGTGGTAAAGGGTCCATATTCCACCACTGGGGTATCTCCCTTGATATACAAATATTTTTTAAATATGAAAAGATGAGTGATAATATGCTTGAACAATTTCAGCAGAAATAAAAAAATAAAACTATCACCTTAAATTGTGTTGAATTAATTATAAAAAGTTTAAGTTAAAATATAAAATGTTGAAATTTAAATAAAAATTATTGAAAATGAAATGCAAAATGTTTAAAAAAGATTCATAATAATGATAAAAAATTTAAAATGTTGAAATCAAAGTAAAAAAGGTTTATATTGTACCATTGTTCATTTAAACGTCATTCTGCATTATGATATGGTTTGATATAAGGTGGGATAGTCCAAAGCTATTTAATTGGAAAATTTTGTCTGCCTATAATATGGCTAAGAGTTACACTCTCTGATTATATTACAAAACTTCAGAGTGATGATTTTACCATATTTGTAAACAAATACTACGTGATAACTTTGTTACTATACTATACTATGAAAGATAATTTAGAAATCCTTTAGTAATCGTACAATCTACATAAAAAAGAGTTCATAGTACAATGGTTTAGTGCTCTTTTTTAGTTCATGTATAAAAGTTAAATAAGTTGATATCCCTTACCTGAGAAAACTGCTGATATTTTTATGGAAGGGAACTAATATTAGTAATACATTAAACACAAAAAGAAATCAACTAGATTGAGAAAAATTAATCTTCTAGAAGAATTCTATTCAGACGCACATCTCATAAAATTGGTAAAACGAGCATTATTTTGAGTGACGCTTACATCATTTTAAATTTTAAATTTTTTTTATTTTATTTGGGGAAAGCTGACCGCGGGATGGACACTTCAAAAAACATAAACTACAAAACACCAAGATAAAAAGGGGCACTCCAGAGGAGCCAAAGCTACCTACTGTTGCTAGAAGGACTTCCAGTGAAAGGAAGAGGGGAGTGACATGAGTGCCTGGGCCAGAAAGGAACAAGAATAGAGGAAGGGGTCCAATGAGAGGAACCAGATGTGGAACCAGGATGACACCTACCGGCATTGGTGGGATGGCTGGTGGCCAAACAGCCAAGCTTGAAAGTGATCCATGAGGTGGGAGTGGAGGCGACGCACAGCTTCATGGAGGGTTGAGGTAGTACCAGATAGTGCTTCAAGGATAATAGTATGGATTGTCCATAGCGCTATTGCAACAATTAAGGTTGGGAGAGAAGGGTGGATAGGGGAGGTCATGGAAAAGGCAAAGATGTTCTTAAACAGGCTGAAAGCCTGCTCACGCTCCTGGAAAAAGAGGCGCATAACATCCCACCAGATTGTCTGTGCTGGTGGGCAATCTTCCAAGCAATGGACTGATGAACCATATTGACTGCTTACAATGCATAAAGATTGAGAGGCATTGGACCGCTCAGCAGTTTGGTCATCTTTCTCAGGCATCTCCACACATGGGCAGAACTCTGGGGTTGTAAAAGAGGATGGTGTGTGTACCACTAAATGTCCTTTTGGATCTCCAGAGAGTATGGGATGTCCAGTATGTCATGATAGTCCACACGGGCAATGATGGGAGGGACATTGGGGTATCAGTTTGTTTAAAACGACTTCCAACAGACTTCTTGTTTGAAATGTGGAGATGGGTGACTCCTCTGGCCGGTGTGACCACTGATGCTGATTCTCCACTCAGCACTCCACATGGAGAGGAGAATACGTTTTTATGGGGCGACGTCCCATGTGGGCCCATAGCAGAGGGATGAGAGGCAATATAGTTTAGCAAGAATGGGGGTGGTTTGGATTGAGGAGGCCAAGGGTGTTGGAAAATTGAAGCAGGCCGCGCGTGACCAGTGGTGGTCTATGGATGTGAGGTTGGTGACTGTAGCAACTCAGGTGCCAAGTATTTTGGTGGCATGGGCCTCAAAGTTGAGCAGGCTCATACCACCACTATGGCGAGGGCCAAACATGACCTCCAGGCGCACAGGGGGAAGGCGGTCTAACCAAAGCCACCCTTAGAGGAGGGAATTTAAATAGTTGAAGAAAGAGGGGGAAAGGCGATGGCGTGGGCCACAAACCAGAAATTTGCATAGGATCATAGAGTTGGTAATTATAAACTGGCCTGGGAGGGTAGTATGGTGGGCTCTTAGGGAAGCAATGCGCTTTGTGATATTGTCAATGATGTGGTGCTCCATTATCAATGAGGCGTACTCTCCCACTTCCAGCCACACTCTTAAATGGAGCACCAGACCCGCAGTGGTTCATGGCACAAAAGGGAGCACAAGCAGGGCGATATGGGATGGCTGGGGCAAGAGAACCATAGAGCTAGCTGCTGAATCAGGTAGTAAACGGGGTGCTGGTGACCAGCGGACTTGGAACTGGCCAAGGAGAAGGCTATTGGTTTTGGAGGCATTGACGGTGGCGTTACTAACCCTGGGCTTAAACCTGGATAGTTGCCTCCAGCGCGCGTGAATCATGGTTATTAGACATTCCAATAACACAATCATCAGCAAATACCAGAATCTTAACAGGTACTTGGCCTTGCACATGGATATCAACAAGGTGGGCATTCACATTTCGTAACAGTGGGTTAAGATTGAAGTTGTATAAGAGTGGGTTTAAAAATTCTTCTGGTGAAGACCCCTTTGAGGGTGGACAACATCTGTAAAGAAACCAGGGTCACACATAGCCATTGTGGCAGATTCCATGATCAACATACCCAATTAATTAACCGGTGGGGGAAGTGGAACTTGTGGAGGCAGGCTTCAAGATAATCTCAGTTGACCCTATCATCAGCTTTCTGTTAATTTGTAAACACAAGTGCCCAAGTAGCCATGGATTGGTAGACGTTGGCTACGGTGTGTATGTTGTCCCAGATTGACCGCTTAGGGATGAAACCAGATCTGCTCAGAGGAAATAATATTAGAGGCAACTTCCCCTAGGCGGTTGGCCATAAATTTAGTAAATATTTTAGTATCTTTATTAGTAAGTGATGTGGGGTGCCAGTTTGCCAAGTCCAGCTTATCTCCTTTATTATACAGCGTTATCATATAGGCTTCCTGGCCCCCAGGAGGAGGCACGTTTCGAACAGACACTTGTTTATTGAGGTAAGCAACAAAGAGGAGAAATAATTAATATAACTCTTGTAGAATTCAAATGGAATCCAATCTGGCTCTGAAAATTTCCTGTGTAATGCACTGTGAATGGTATACCAGAGTTCATCTCAAGTAATTAAATTCATTAACTTTAGTCTTTCTTTCTCATAACAATCAATTTAGTTACTACAATTTGATTCAAACAGCAAATTTGGATAATCACAAAAAGGAAAGATGTGCAACTTTATCAATAAAAATAATACAACATGGGCGAGCGTCGCAGCGAGCGGTGTGCTTAATGGTGCAACTAAGGGCAAGAAACGCCCTGGAGGGGGACCAGGAACCCAATCTGCAAAGAAATCGCAAACTCAGACACCATCTGGGTTATGGTAATCAATGTAAAGCATGTGCAATATATGTACATTCATTTCAACTAACCCTTAACAAAGGTAGAGCACGGGATCAGACTCTTCCTTGGGGATGAGTCACCAACCCTGTGGGAGAAAACATGTGAGGCACAGCCCTCACTTTTCCCTCATGCGGTGTACTTAGCGACCAACAACATGGGCTGTGACTGGATAAATATTGGTTTTAAAACAGCCGATGAAGCTGATGCCACAGCAAAAGTCCGTGTGGAAATTGCCCTCCCCAAGGGCAAAAAATTGTGCACACCGCGCGCACCAAATGGAACAAAGTGAAAACTTTGTTCATCTCTTTTGACTTGCTCCCCACCAACCTTCCTCATAAGGTAATTGAGGAGGAGCTCCGCAAAGGTCTCATGGCCTATGGAGAAGTTCAGCAACTCAAATTACAGCAATTTCGCCTGATGCCCAACCTGTGCACGGGCAAAGCTATCGCTATAATCAATCCCTTCCCAGAAGTAGAAGAGGACTTATCTAGAATTCCCCACACAGTAGAATTTCACTTCAAAGATGGGGGACAGTCAGCTGCATTCAGAGTTACACCAGAACGCACACCACCCATTTGCAACCACTGTGGCTCACTGGGCCACAAGGAACACGCATGCCCTGTGAAAGAGGGCTTAATGGAAAATGATTATTGTGAGGAAGCAATGTGCAAAGATAATGAAAACTTCGCCAAAATGACTGATGGTCACCACCCATTTCGCTAGGGTGAAGATAGACTATACTCCATCATGGACCCAGTTTCAAGCAAACAACATAAAGCAGCACAAAAAGCCCACAAGCAAGCAGCAGCTGAAGCAGCGGCACATGCAGAGTCTGCCATTAACCACGGACAAATTTGGGAGGATATTTAGGATATTCACCGAACTGGCCAATCAGAACAATATGCCCAGGTCGAAAATTTTCAGAGTAACCTAACTAAGTCACAAAGTGACATCAGTCATGAACATACTGAGGAACAATGCAACCGCAATATGGGCGAAAATGCAGTGCACAATTCACCAAAGTCAAACCTCAAAAATATAAAATCCAATCAATAATCTGCATCAAATCAACATGAGACCTGTGTGGGAAAAGTTGATGCAAATGCAAAAAACCGCAATTTCATTAAATCATTGGGTCAGATCAAGGGAACCAACAATAGCAGTGAAAGAGTTGGAGTACAGACATGGAGCATGGCCAAAATGAGCCGTGGTGGGATAGGGCCAGAGGGCCCTCCCAACCGCTCCTGAGGCGCCATGGGCACCTCAGTGTCAATAGGGATGCTAAACATCGCGGGAGCCAGGGCTCATATGTCACAAGCCAAAAAGCTGGACTTCCTGCAAAAACCTCTTTTAGACATCTTGGCCATCCAAGAAACCCACTGTCTACAAGGGGAAGAAGGATCCTGGTCAACCAGGGTCATACCATCACAATCAGTATGGACGTCTCATTGTGAGGTGATCATCCAAAACAACAAAAAATTTAAAATTACAAATTTATCATCACACTTGCATGGTCAAGTTCTGGTAGCAACAATCACATGCCAAGAGGAAATAATTTTAAAAAGCATGTATCTATGCACCGTGCACTGCAAATAAGAGAAAACAATCTTTTGAAAACATTTATACTCTCACCCTCGCACCAAATACCATTATACTAGGCGATCTCAACTGCTGGGATAACCCCAATACGGATCAATGGCCTAATCCCAGGGGATACCCTCCTGGACACATTGAATTCCACACAATGAAGGCATCTCTTGGCTTACAGGATGCTCTTCCCCCCAGTTCACCACTCCTTCCCCACATGACGTGGCCCAACATACATGAGGGAGTGCTCAAATTGATGAGTTGCATTGACCACATCCTCATCCCGCAATCCCACTGCTCAAGAATCTCCAAATTTATAACAAAAAAGATCAATTTTTCTGACCATTGATTGGTTACAGTGCAGTTAGCGCTAACCCAATCCCACACACAGGTGTCGCCTTGGGAGGAAAGCTTCACCTGGAAAATATAAAATTGCCTGAGATATTTGACTGGGTCAAAAACAAGGCTACAAACCCAGAATTCACAGCCCCATTCACTTCAGATCCCATTGGGACATGGGAAAATTTCAAAAAGGATTTAATCAACAAAACCTGACATATTGCATCACATAAGTACACCGCGGACATGGCCACAATTAAGTGTACCTTGGTCGAACTAGACCACCTGGAAATAAATACTCCGAGATCTTGCTATAGCCCCAACTGGGGACGCAAATGGGCAGAAATTTCTTCCTGACTTAACAATCTCATCTTTGAACACCAACACAGAATCAAAGTATCAAACAAAGGTAAGTTCATAAAGGAAGGCGAAACCTATTTGACATACTTTTTTCACCAATCTCACTCCCACAGAAACCAGACCACATGCACACAGGTCCACAAGACCAACGGCACCGTGGCAACCAACCCTGAGGAGGTCAAGGCGGAAGTACACCGCTACTACACCAAAAATATATTGTGAAACGCCAACAGATTCACAAAAAATTAAAGAATCTATACAAAACTGCCAAGATACAAAGTACACCACCAAATTAAAATATATTATCCCTTATTACACGGGAGGAGCTTTGGGAGACAATTCGCGGTGCACCACATAGGAAATGCCCAGGGCCTGATGGGATACCCTACAAATTTTACAAAAAATACTTTCAACAAATCGCCCCCCTCCTATTGGAGTCTATGAACCAGAGCTTGTTGGAAACACGCCTATTACCAGGAGGCCATGAATCCTACTTTATAACCTTATATTAAAAGGGTGACAAGTGAGACCTGGCTAACTGAAGCCCAATTGCACTCTCCAGCACTGACACAAAAATTCTAAGAAAAATTTTAGCAGCTAGATTAGGCGCAATTGCATCTGACGTCCTATCATCCAACCAGTTTGGGTTTATACCAGGGCGTTCAATCTGGAACAACATTCACCCTGTTGCAAACATTTGCCAATCCAAAGCAACTGGTGCCCTGGTCTTCTTGAATCAGGAAAAGGTGTATGACCGTGTTAGCTGGCCATACCTAAAAGAATGTCTACATGCCTTCAAATCCCACCAAGAATCATAAAATGGGCGATGCTCCTAATAGAATCTGCAACCATGGCTGTATGCGGTCCTGGATTCCTAACAAACAAGATTAAACCACACAGAGGGCTCAAACAAGGGGATCTCCTCAGCCCACAGCTATACAATTTCAGCTTTGACCCACTCCTCCGAATGACTGACTCACGTCTCATGGGGATAACCACACAAGGACAACCAACAGTCAAGATACTGGCCTTTGCGGAAGACTACATAGCAGGTATAGCAAACAATGAAGATACCTGACAGCTGGAATGCACTCTAGAGGAATACTCCAAGGTGAGCAATGCATAACTCAACAAAAGAAAGACAGAAATCATCCTCTTAGGAAAATACACAAACAATTGGGCCACAATATCAGAACCTCATACCAACACATGAAGAAAAAACAAATCATTTTACCTTTTGCAACACCTCCCACCATCACTCCAGTCCGACACCTTGGAATCTGGCTAGAATCAGTGGGATATGCTAATGAGACAATGGAAAGTAACCTGTTACAACGGGTGTCTAAACGCGTCGCCTCCCTCAAGGGAAGAACCCCAGGATTAACAGGACGAGTTACAGTTGCTAACTCGCTCATCCTCCCAATACTGTGGTACCAGGCCCACGCGATCGCCTTCTCACCTACCTTTATAACCTCAATCCGCGCGCTTATCCAGGGCTGGCTGTGGCCTGGCTCTCACCCTCCTATACGGATGGAAACACTATTTGGCCCACGCTAAAGCGGAGGCATGGGACTAATAGATTTCAAGAGCCATGCCAATCACATCCTAGGTATATGGATAAAGGAAGTCCTAGATCCAGACCTCCCGCAACAACATTGGTCCAGAGCAGCAAGGACTAACTTTACACAGGCGCTCAAATTAACCAACCCACATAGTCCACCCAGACTACTTTCATATCTTGCCAAGCACCCTACTGCAACGGGTCCACATGGAACCTCACCTCACTTCAAACAGATCCTCCAAACTATCCGCCATAAGGGATGGACCATAGAGAACGTGGGTACTATACAGGGAAGGGGACGACCCAGCCCCCAATTCAAATTAAGAAACCCAGAAAACCACCACCAGAGAGATATGCTCGCAATAACCCCAAGCATAGCTAGAATAGAATACCTAGATATGTTGGACATCCCCTATGATTTAACCACACGGAAGGCAATTTGGAAAATGACTAACCACCCACTCCTACAGCTGAGGATAAGAGCAAGCGCCTGGCGTTGTCTGAGATGGACCTATAGGATGGTGGACCATTCCAACGCCCTCCACAAAACATGTGCAGTGTGTGGAGGGGA
This sequence comes from Massospora cicadina, assembly GCA_022478985.1. Lineage (NCBI taxonomy): Eukaryota > Fungi > Entomophthoromycota > Entomophthoromycetes > Entomophthorales > Entomophthoraceae > Massospora > Massospora cicadina. The sequence goes on along the minus strand of JAKSZP010016278.1, from coordinate 18,860 downwards.
GAGATCCCTACATCACCGCCTAGAAACATGACCCCCAACCAAAGCCATATGGCAGGAAGTCGCACGCCTGCTTAAGATCCAAAACGAACAGGAATTATCGATATCAAAGAGCATCTTCGCGCTCTAGAGCGAGTCACCAATCCCATCTACCCTCAGCTCCCTAATAATACCCATTGCAATGTGGACAATACACACAATTGCATAAGATGCGTTCAAGGGCACGGTCCCAACCATTCATGGGATTATTAACAGATTCCATGTCCACTTACTGGAGCACTTCCAAGCCTGGCTCTATGGATATATGAGACCAAGGCAAAAAGCGCTCATAGAATCATGGTTCCCACTATGGTTCCTCCACACAGACCCTTTCCTTCACACCTGCTCTATAGCAGGGGAAACCCCCTCAGTTTAGTGCACCAACCCCCCATACCTGGCAGTCCCGCTGGCAACAGGGGTAACTTGAGTACCCTGGGGAGCCCAATTTCATATTTGTCGGTTATTTCCTTAGTTTTACATATATTCAGTAATGTCCATCCCCTGGTCGGCTTACCTCAGTTAGATAAATTCACTAACTTTGGGTATTGAGAAATATTGCAAATATGTGCGCCATCAAGAAACTCATTAATTTCAGGTGGTTTGATTGGATTATATTGATACTATTTGGAGGAAAAGTTTTGAACTTTGACTGCCACTTTGGCTAGGGTTTCTGTGACGGAGTGATCCAGCCACCTCACCTGTGTGCATGACAAGTTATGTCACAGTGCAAAGAATTTACGGAAAAAGTAGTAAGATCACATGTCACCCACAATAATTTTTTGCCTAGAATGAATACAAAATCAATGTTTATGTTATCTTGCCAGTGCAAAGAGGCAAGCAGACACTTCATCCCACTTATGACCCCAAGCCAGGCAGTAGCTTGCAGCAGGGACATTAGACCTCAGGTGATCCGCTTCTGCAAGTTTGCGCTTGATGATTGCTGAGGCAGCCCATGAGAAAAACGATGAGGGTGGCGTACTTGAAGGATGGTGTTTGCTTTGAAGGTTGACCAGGTAAAAAGTGGGCCCGCACAGAACAGTGTGTCAAACTCCAGTGCCAAAGTGATGGTGTCTACCCATGAGGAAAACCTAGGAGACGTTATCTTGTCCAGACAAAGTTTTCACCACTTTGGCGCCTGTACCGCTGGGTTTGATAAAGTGAAGGAAATTGATACCATCCAATGGTTGAAGGAATTTTTTGGCATCCTGAAGTGCGCAATCTGAGGGCAAAAGTTCAACGGGGAAAGTGTAAGGTCAATGCAGAACATAGACCTCAGATGACTGTTGTGCACATGGGGATGGGACATGTTGGGTAACAACGGTGCATGTTTGGGGAGGGTACCAAATAGCCCCAGGGTAGCTTTTAGAGCTTGGAGTTTGAGGTGTTCCTGAAGGGGTTAGGTGTTATAGGCCAGCTATCAGTGGCCATGTTGGCCCAGAAATTCAGGTCTACCACCATAAATGATTCAGGTGGAAGTGGGAGGGAATTTACAGCCAAGAGGAATTCCCAGTAAGCCTGTGCACAGGTCAGAGCATAAATATTAACAATGTTAAGCACTATATTGTCCCATGAGAAGAACTTGACCAGCACACATCCATTGAGGTATAAATTTTTGGATATAAATTTAAAACTATGGGTCACACATATAAGAACCCCACAGTGAGTTGACCAAAAGGAAAGGGAGGGGAGGAGGATGGTTGCCCATGTTTCCTCAGCACCATGTGGACAGTGGTATTTCTTAATGGCCAGGATGTCCACTGGTATCTTTTTAAAGAACTCAGTAACCTAGCCCAGGACGGCGAGGCCTTGAGTCCAGCGATGTTCAACGTCCTTATCGTGAAGGAGTCCATATAGCGCCTTAGGTGCAATTGGAAGGGCCCCCTTGCCTTTCCTGAACCGCTGTTTCTGCAGCTTTGGTTTGCATCCACGTGGTAGGCGGTGTGTACAAGTACTTGAGATTATCCTTCACTTTGGATGTAGTTTAGGGTTGGTATTTTTGATTTTGGTTGACCTTCCGCTTTGACAGGCTCCTGCAGTGCACCATCGGTGGATGACAAAAACTTGGGGGGATTTTTTCAGGGTTACAGTTTTAAAATGGTACATAGTAACTTTGTCTGAGTGAACCTTACTCAAACATATGGTCTACAGGTTGATGGGCCAAATCTGATTTGTGAGTAGAATAACAAGACGCTTCCACTGCAAATGACTCAATGTCAACATGGGCCTGGGCAGGTAGGATCACAGATGCTGACACCACTGCCTTGGCCGCTGCTCTAAAGGAATGTTTCGTTTTTTGCGCTCTTGTGGTGACACAGGTTATACCTGAATGTAAAACAACTGTGCACACCATGGGAAGGCGGAAGCAGTGTCAATGGCAGGCTTGTAATGGGAGTCAGCACTTCCCATTGCATTGGGGAGGGTTTCGTTTTGATTGATGCCCTCTCTGAAAGGGCAGGTATGGGCCTTGCAGCCAAAAGCATGACAAAAGGTGCAGATAGGGGGTGCGCTATCCACCGTAATGTGAAATGGGCCTGGTTTCCTGCCCATCAATAAAAAAACAGCGGTATTGGAGAATTGGGTTAAGTTTTCCATGATGACTGCATATGGGGTAATTACTTCAATCGCTTTGCCCATGCACAGCTCTTGCATAACTGTTAATCACTGCATACTGAAATAGTGAAGTTTCTTATAGTTTCTCAACCCAGCTGAGTAGTGCTCCAGCAACGTACGCTTCATCATTATGAGTAAGTCAAACATGACAAAGATTTGGTTGATTTAGTACAACGCACTCGCTGCAGTTTGACCACCCATTGATCGTCCAGGCGATCAACCACCACGTGCAAATGTACAAAATTGGATGCTGCTTGCACTGATTCAAACCTGAGATCTAACCATCCGCAGATCATAGAGTGCAGTGCAACATATACTGCAGCCAGGAATTGGATGTGCAAATCACCACAAAACTTAAACCAAAGTGACATTAAATTAGAATCTATAAAATCTCAAACCCCATTATCCACTGATAACAGGGGCTGGGAATGTGGAGTTTTAATGAACTGGTTGCATTTTGCTTTCCAGGCTAAAATCTCTGGCAAAATATTCACCTCTGTTTTTTGTGGTTTTATATTAACCACTGGTGTTTCCTGTGCATTTATGAACTTTGGATGGTGATGAGCCCAATCCTGTGCCCTTTAATACGCTCGCCCAACCTTTATCCAAAGTTGGGTCCACACTCATCTCCCCATATTGATTATCAAACTTCCCTAGACTTGAATTGAATCAGTTGCAATTAGTGATTGCAACAAGAAAGAATAGGTGACGCTTACATCATTTTACATAAAATATGTATTATTACTTTTACTAAAAAATAGGTACTGATAAGCTAGTAAAGAAATGTTTACCTTACTTGAAACTTTTAAGTACTAAAATATGAATAAAAATTTCACTGTAATGAATCAAGAAAGATGGTACCTCCTTAATTCAAACAATTTAGTTCAAATTGACCTTTCTGATATAAAAATTCTATAAAAATAAGAGCAACTTATGTTATTTTAGGTGGGAACTTTTCTTTCTCGTTGCAATCACTTTTGCAACCTATTCAATTTAAATCTGAATCTAGTTTGATAATCTCACAGAGGAGATTAGTCTGTGCACATGTCAGGGAGCAGTTGGGCAAGTAAGGTAAGAGGAGCAGGTGGAAGGCCTGCAGCCTCAAACATTCGAAAACGCCCCAGAGAAACCAGCGGAATAGACAAAAATTTTAAAAAACCAGCGGTCACTATTTCCCCAGAAATCCTCACATGGAAAGCACAATGCAACCAGTACATCAACACGCCACACTCCCAGCCACTCTTGTCAGTGGAATATGGAGTCTGCATGTTTCTGGACACTTAACAAATGGCATTATGGGAAAAATTTTGTGAAGATGTACACACCTTTTTCCCAACCGCGGTGTACGTCGCACCTCACTCCATGTCACGTAGTTGGCTGGACCTAGGTTTCAAAAACAAAGAGGCAGCAGACGAGGCTGCTGAAGTGCGTGTAGTGGTCAACCTCCCTGAAGGGCAACAGGTCATCAAAACCAAATGCACCAGATGGACAAAATTAAACCAAATTTTCCTCACGTTTGACTTTTTGCCTACTACAGTAAAGCGTGACATTTTGGAACAACACCTGAAAGATGGTCTCGCCATATATGGCGAAATACAATCTTTTGAAATGCAACTCTTCACACCGATGCCACACCTGTGCACCGGCAAAGCCATCACAGTTCTGACCCCAACTAAGGAGATCACGAAGGACCTAACACAGATCCCACACTCCACTTTTATTGATATTGTAGGGCATACCACCCACCCATTCTGGGTGACTGTGGACAGCGCGCCCCCCATCTGCACCCACTGTGACGCGTTTGGCCATAAGGCGCATACATGCCCCACTAAGGAGGGCGTCACATTCCAAGAGCACCCCTCAGCGGCCATGGCCAGTGGAGAGGCGCACTATGAACCAACTGCAAGCACCAAAAAGGCTTTCTCATGGGGAGCACAAGGCTGATACCTACTGGTAAAGCCTATCTCTTGCAAGAGTGGAAGAAGGCCAAGCAAAAACGCAGGGCCATGGCCAAGGAAGCGGCCAAAGCCACCACCACTATCCCACACTCCCAACGCCAGGAGGACATTGAAACCTTCACAGTGGAAGCAACTCAGGAATCCATCAACCAATCATATTGGGAAGCCCATGCTGATTGGTCCACTCAATCCAAGGATCCGATGGAGGACTCAATTTCACCCAATTGTTGCACCCAAGCTCCAGTTGAAACCAACTTGGGGCCCCTCCCACCTGAAATTTTTTTCTGACCCGCTCAATGGTGCACCAAACTCATCTGCACCACAAAAAATCCATCCGACGTTGGAGGAACATCAAGTGAAGGCTAAAGCCAATGCAACTCTTTCTGCAAAAATTAACAAAAATCCTGATAGAATTGCTGCTAACACTCCGTGCTGCTGTGAAGGCCCATGGGGATCTAGAGGAGGCTAGTGGGCCCAGGTGCCCACCCCCTTGCACCTAAGGTGTGATGGGGGAAACCTTCACTTTAGGGACATTGAATATCGCCGGACTTTAGGCCTCCCCATCTCAGGCTAGGAAACTGAGTTTTTTACAAAAAAATTTACCCATGGATATCCTGGCCATCCAGGAGTCCCATTATCCACAAGGTTCCGAGGATGCTTGGAAAACCATGCTCCTCCCATCCCTATCCTTTTGGTCAGAGTACTGTGGGGTGCTAATTCAGAAAAATAATTTTTTCAAATTTTTATTATCGGAAACCTTCCTCAATGGCTGAGTCCTCGTTGTCACCTTCTTGTGGGCCAATGTGGTACACGCTATCATCAACATCTATGCCCCAAATGGTGCATGAGAGCGTCAGGAATTTTTCTCATCAGTCAAATCCCTCCCACTACCCCCAGACCCTTTCATAGTCAGTGATATGAACTGCTGGCTAAACACTCCAACGGACCGGTGGCCTTCATCCTCCCATGCCCCCAGGGCCACATTGAACTTCATGTTATAAAGCCACCCTTGGGTTAATGGATGCGCTGCCATGGCAAGCCCCACTGCTCGAGAACATGACGCGCCCCCACGTCCACAATGGCCAATTAAGGTCCATGTCCCACATCAACCTTATCCTTACGCTGGAGAAATTCCAACCCCAAATATCCCACTTTTAAACAACAAAAATGGAATTCTTCAACCATCGACTAGTCTCAATAAACTATCACCTACCTGTCACAGCTGCTAAGGCCCCACATTGGTGCAAAATCCGCTCCTCCAAGCTCACGTCGCTAGGATTTTCCATGTGGGTGGAATCAGCAACTTTGGCAAAAGAGTTTATTGCACCGTTTTGTGCGGACCCCATTTCCTAATTGGGAAATTTCAAAGATGATACCATCCACCACTCTCACCACCTCTCCTCCAGATGCTCACGAGCCACATCAGCTGTCATTTCACGCGAGCTGGCAGAGTTGGCACACCTGGAGTCCAATATCCCAGCTACAGGATACAGCTCTTCATGGGGCTAGAAGTGGGCGGAGGCAGCCGCTCACCTCAACGCACTCAAAAGGCAACACAAACATTGGGTTTGTGTTCAGTACAGGGCCAAATGCATCACAAAAGGCGACAAGTGCACCGCACATTTTTTAAAAAATTTCGCACCATGCCAGAGCGTGGCCTGCACACAGGTGCGAAGATTGGATAATTCCATTGTGGATATGCCAGCTGAAGTGGCAATTGAAACACAAAAGTATTAATCCGAGATGTACCAATCTGATCCAATTCAGCCAGCTGAAGTGGCGGAATTTCTCAACCGAGCCCACATCTGCACCATTTTCCAATACCCAGAAATAATGAATTTGATTACTCCAAACAAATTATGGACAGCCATTCGCGGTGCACCAAACTGAAAATGCCCAGGCCCAGATGGCATTCCATATGAATTCTAAAAAAAGTACTTCAAATATATATCCCCACTACTGCTGGCCTCACTTAACCAGAGCCTTTTGGAAACGCGCCTCCTTCCAGGAAGACAAGAGGCCTTCACTGTCACACTCTTCAAGAAAGGGTACAAGCTAGACTTAGCCAATTGGCGCCCCATTTCTTCAACTAACACGGATACAAAACTTTTAACAAAAATCATGGCTAACCGTTTAGGGATTTTAGCATTTGCCACCATCTCCCCAGAACAATTCAGTTTCATACTCATAAGGTCGATTTGGGACAACGTGCACTCTGAGGCCAACGCATGCCAGTCCACAGCCTCTGGGGCACTTGCATTCTTATCCAACAGAAGGCCTATGATAGAGTAAACTGGGAATACCTCAGGTCCTGCCTCCATCAATTCCGCTTACCCCCTCGCTTCATCAAATGTGTAATGCTGCTCACAGAATCTGCAACAATGCAGTACGTGGCCCTGGCTTACTAACGGAAGTAGTCCATCCTCAAAGGGGCTTGCGACAAGGAGACCCCTTAGCCCACTCTTATACAACTTCAGCCTTGACCCACTGCTTCGAAATGAAAATGCCCAACTCACCGGGGTCCATGTGCCAGGCCAAGCCCCAGTCAAGATGATGGCGTTTGCAGACGACTGTGTGGTTGGGGTGTCTAATAATAAAGATGCACGCACACTTGAAGCCCTCATCCAGGAGTATTCCCGGGTAAGTAACGCTGCACTGAATGCCTCCAAAACTGAAATCATTTTTTTGGTCAGTATCATAACTGCTGGGCCCCTGCAACCAGCGCTCAGACTGGCCCATCTGCTCGCACATGCGCTCACCCTCCCAGCTCACCCCACACTGCCCCACTGGTGCTCCCCTTTGTGCCGCGCCCTACCATAGGGCTGGTCCGCCATCTGGGTGTGTGGGTGGAGGCAGGCGGATATGCATCAGCAGTAATGGAGAGTCATATTGTAGACAACGTGACGAAGCGCATCGGCTCCCTCAGAGCCCACCATACTTCCCTTACTGGCAGGGTCGTTTTGGCCAACTCTATGCTCCTCTCCAAAGTCTGGTTTGGAGCCCACGCCATCCCCTTCTCCCCAAGCTTTTTCAAATCCCTGTATGCCCTGCTGCAAGGATGGCTATGGTCAGGTCGCCCTCCACCAGTATGGCTAGAGGTCATGTTTGGCCCTCATCAGCATGGTGGCATGGGCCTGCTTGACTTCAGATCCCATGCGGCTAAGATCGTGGGTACCTGGATTGCGGGCATCACCGCCCCTACTCTCCCCTCCCAACGCTGGTCCCATGCAGCCCGCTCCAACTTCTCCCACGCCTTGGGCCTCAACAATCCATCGAGCCCCCACTCCCTGATGAACTACCTGGCTTCACACCCATCGGCCACAGGTCCTCACGGGACTAAAACCCACTACAAATGAATCCTCCTCTCCATGCGGAGAGCTGAGTGGAGAATTTTTATTAGCGGACATACAACCCAAAGAGGCCGCCCCTCACCCCAGTTCACACAAGAGGTGCAGGGGCCACCCATCCATGATGGCGTGATCCCCACACAGCCTCATGTCCTATCCAGGGTGGACTACCTGGACATCATGGACATCCCTTACTCCATTGAGACCCAAAAATCTATTTGGAAATATGCACACCATCCTCTGTTGCAGCATCAAATCTGTTCCCATGTGTGGCGCTGCCTGAGGCGGGTGTACCGTACAGCTGAGCGCTCTAACGCTTTACACTCATCCTGCGTCGTGTGGCCAGTATGGAACGCTGTTCCACCGCCTGGAGAAGTGTCCTACCTCTAAAGTGATATGGCGCGAAGGCCAACGTCTGCTTGGCCAGGATCAAACACAACCTTTCAGCCTGTCAAGGGATATATTTGCTTTATCAATGGCCTCCCCCCTTCCACCCTCCCTCCGTGCTCTGGTGGTTGCAATAGCCATGTGGACTATCCACACGATTGTCTTGGATGCCATCACAGGCTCCACTCCCACCCTCCCAGAAGCTGTCCACAGAATCTGGTCTCATTTGGTGGACCACTTTCAGGCGTGGATGTTTGGATACCTCCCACCGCGTTGCTGACAGATGGTCTCCTCCTGGTTTCCAGTTTGGTTCATAATATCAGACCCTTTCCTCCACACGTGTTCAATTGTGGCTACTGCCCATTCACACATTCCCTCCCCCTCCCCATAAGTGGCGTTCCCGCTGGCAACAAGAGATAGCATCTCTTCTCTGGGGTGCCTTCCATGTTACTAAGTTTTGTCTCTTATGGGTTGACATTTGGAATTGTCCGTCCCCTGGTCAGCCTTCCTCGCAATAAATTCAAAATTTAAGTTATTTTAGGTCATGTAGAATTAATCATAAAGTTAGTAATTGGTAAGTGGTTGGGCTATCCAAATTAAAAATACATGAAAACCATTATATTTCTTATATGTGAGAACACTTTGTATGTAGTATCAGAGTAAAAATTAAGCATTCTTAGACTTTATTTTTGGACAGGGCTGATTTAAAGAACCGTTTATATAATCAGTATTAATAGAATAATACATCTCTTTAAATATTAAAGATGGATTACTTAAATAGATACATTATTAGTAGCAAAGGGTGGTTAGACTAGCAGGGAGGTTCTTGCTACCACTCTGGTGAAGATATTGTTTAGAGTTTTTAAAATCAGCACTGGTCATAAAAACTTTGTTTGTCATATTGTACTAAGGTCAACCTGCCATAAACAATTTTTGTATTTATTTGGAGAAAGATCAGGGGATAAGCACTTCCAATATAGTGAGAAAATTAAATAGAATTTGACAATTAAAGACCCCAGAGGGTTCAAGGCCCCTCTTGTTGTCCCCAGGATCACCAAAATTAGGACTGTAGGGATGGGGAGTTATGCTGGCTTATTCTTGTATGCAGCATGTGTGAAGGAAAGGAACAACTTTTAGGAACCATATGGGGAACCATGTGTTGATTGTCCTTCTGTTATGTGGGGGTCATATGCCCAAACAGCCATGCTTGGAAATGTCCAAGATATGGCTGTGGAAGCGATGAATGGCTTCTTGGATTGTTGGCGCTGCTCCTGTGAACGATTCCAGTACCATTGTATGTATCGTCCATAGTGCTATTGCTACTATTAACGCCCTGAGAGATGGGTGGATAGGAGAGTCTGATGATTATAGCGAACATGTTCCTTGCTAGGATGAATGGATGTCCGTTTTCTTGGCGGAAAAGGCGCATGGCCTCTTTCCATAAAGCCACTGATGTTGGCATTGTTCTAAACGGTGGGCTAGGCTTCCATACTGACCACATATTTTATATAAGGTGTGAGTAGCATTTGACCGTTCACCTGTTCGGTATACTCTCCTCATGCATCTCCATACATGTGCTCTTATCCTGGGTTGGAGTAGAGGGTGAAGTGTGTATCTCCATACTCTTCTTTAAGTCTCCAGGTTGTAGGGTATGTCCATATGGTCCAGGTAATCTATCCTGGCTATGGTACATGGGCTTTTGCTTATTATATTGTCTGTGACTATTTGACCATTGATCTCCTATTTGTGAGTTAGCCTTGGGCGTCCTCAATGACTGGTTTGGCCGTTTATGTGAACCCGCCATGTCGCTCTTCTCTTGGCTAGGAGATTCATTTGAAATGTGCAGGAGTGCCGTGTGGTCCTGAGGCTGTGGGGTGGGATGCCAGATATTTGATTGGTGTTTGGGTGATTTGGGTTCCGTAATTGGAGTGCACGTGTGAAGTTATATCTTGCTGTTCTGGCCTAGCGTGTATCTGGAAAATCTGGGCTAGTCACCTGAGTTACCAGAATATCAGTATATGGGTTGTTTGCTCTACGTAATTAGTAAGCCCATACCTCTATTCCTTCTAGAGCCAAATAGGTTTTCGAGGCGTACAGGAGGGTTGTGGTTAACCCTAGCCATCCTTGTAATAGGGCGTGGATTGTGTTGAGAAAGGATGGTGAGAAAGCGATTGCATGGGCCGTGAACCATAAGATGATAGAATTATGGAGTTGCTACTGTGACTCTTCCTGTTAGACCTGTTTGATGTCCATGTAAGGAGGCAACGCGTTTTGTTATTTTGTCCAATAATTGATTTTCCATCATGGAGTTAGCGTAACCTCCTGCTTCCAACCATACTCCAGATTGACGAACAGGGCCATCTGTTGGCTTGGTGATGAATGGAAGTTTCAGTGAGGTCGTTGCTAATTTTCGCCTCCTATGTTTGGTCAGGTTTCTTGATGTTGTATTAGCTTGTTGGCCCTGTTCAGATGGCGTCCACTGGGTCTGATATTTCCTCAGAATATAATTTCCGTTTTCTCAGTGTTAAATGCATTACTTATGGCTGAATAGTCTTGTATTATCTTCTCAATTCTGCAAGCATCCTGATTGTTGGATATGCCCACCACACAATCATCAGCGAAGGCCATCATTTTGACTGGTGGTTGGCCCTTTTCGTTGATTCCCTTGAGAAGTGTGTTTGTTCTTCGGATTAGGGGGTCTAACCTAAAGTTGTAGAGTAGAAGGCTTAAGGGGTCTCCTTGTTTTAGTCCTCTCTATGGGATAACTGGGTTGGTTAAGAAGCCTGCTCCCTCACAGCCATGGTTGCAGACTCTATAAGCAGAATTAACTAGTTTTTAAATCTATTTGGAAGCTTGCTTTTTTTGAAAGCAGGACCTAAGATAGGTCCAGTTCACCCTGTCATATGCCTTTTATTGGTCTAAAAAGACAAGTGCTCCAGAGGTTTTGGACTGGCAGACATATGCAACTGTGTGTATGTTATCTCATATGGATCTTCTTGGAACAATTCCATATTGTGATGGGGTTATCGCATCAGTTGCAATCTCTCCTAGTCGTTTAGCCATAATTTTTGTGAAAATTTTTGTATCTATGTTGGTTAAAGAAATTGGGCGCCAGTTGGATAGGTCTAATCTTTCTCCTTTCTTGAATAAAGTGACCATGTAGGCTTCTTTGCCTCCAGGTAGGAGGCATGTTTTCATAATACACTTGTTCATTCAAGCTAGAGGAATGTTAAAGCTGTTAGTAAAATATTTTATATTATATTATAGGGAATCCCATCAGGTCCAGGGCATTTCCCTCTTTATGCACCGCATACTACTTCTCAAATTCCTCGCATGATATTAGGTTAATTAAATTGTTATTTTGGACCACGTTGTCAATATGTGCGCTTCTAAGGAACATAATGATTTTTTCTGGTTTGACTGGCTCAGATTTATACAATTTCATATAAAATCTGTGCACTTCAGTCATGACTTCTTTGGGTTTTCTTTTATGGATTTGTCCAATCAACAGACCTGTGTACAAGCTATCATATTTTTCTGGCGTGGAATAAGCGGAAAAAATAGCTCAAGCAAGATTCTCCATCTCTTATGTTTTTGCCTTTATATTGGACTCCAACTCAGTGTTGGTGTTTGCGGATCAGGATGTTTAGCCAAGAAGAAACCTCCACCCATTTGCAACCCCATCCATAGCTGTATCCCATTCTTGGTACATTGCTTTATAGATGGTCATTTTCAGCCAATGCGTGTTTGATGATGGCTGAAACTGCCCTGTGTCTTCTAGATGATGTATGTTAAATTTGTCAAGTTGTTAATTTTTTGAAATTTTCCCAGGTGGTTAGTGGGTCCGAGCAAAAAAGTGTCTAAAAATCCCAGGTTGAGGATATTTTACTCCATCCAGGATTGAAATTACGAGTCAGCTAAACTTTCTGGGCGTATTCTGCACCATCTGGGTGCTTGGGTACTTGGTTCCGCTGGTTTGTAAGACACCAAAACAAGCTGATGGTCGGAGAATTCAATTTTTGAAGTTTTAAATTTTTGAATTTGGTGACAGAAAATTATTGGTGCAAGTATTAGGTCTATCCTCAACATAGAGACAGGTGTACCATTGTGTACATGTGGGCGTATCATGTTTTGTAGCAGGGATTGCCCTTTTGGCAGTGGATCATATAGTCTCAGGGTGGCCTTTAGTATTTGGAGTTCCACTTGCCCTTGTGGTATCTCCGTTGTGTATGGCCATCAGTCCATCTCTGGGTTAATCCAGCAGTTCATGTCTCCCATTATGAAAGTATTTGCTGGTAGAATTAGTTGTGTTAGGTCTGTGAGAAATTCTCTTTGGTCATGTGCACCGTTTGAGGTGTACACACTGGCTATTGTGTGCACTTTGGTGTGCCATGAGAAGGGTACGGTGAGTACACGGCGATCTGGGAACAAATTTTTATTAATAAAGTTGAAGTTTTGGTTTGCACGTACTATCACCCCACATTGGAGTGACCAAAACGATATTGTTGGGAGGAGCAATTTTTCTCATTCCTCCTCCTATCCCTATGGACAGTGGGTTTCCTGCACCGCTAGGATATCCACAGGTGGGTTTTGTAGGAGACTCAACTTCTTGGCATGGGACATTAAGGCCTTAAGTCCCGCTATGTTCAGCATCCCTATCTCTACTGAAACGCCTGATGCGCCTCAGGAGCAGTTAGCAGGGCCTCTGTCCCTACTCCCGCGCTCACTTTGCTCTCCACTGCACCTCTGCTGCAGAGAGCATAACTATGAGTAGGAGTTGGGGTGTATTATGCCCCTTTCATCGCCGCAGTTTTTGCTCCTCTCTTGGCTTTGCTTGGTTTCAATATGTTATTGCGGTGCACTTGTGGGTTTTTATTGGCCATATTATTTTCTTGCACATTCTATGGTTGATTTTCCTTCCAGATTGGGTTAAATTCTGCAATTTCTGGGGGTGCACTGAACCCCAATTTTTGCTGCATTCATTTCCAAATTGGGTTCTACCAAATTCGATCTGGTCAGATTGGGTGTATGGTTTTCCGCGGGATCTGATTGGTTCATGGACTCAAATTCCTCCATGTCTTCATGGATCTTCTCTACAATATGGTTAATTCCGCCGAGGCCTTTGCCTTGGCCGCGGCCAGCTTGTGTGCTTGTTTTGCCATTTTTTGTTCTTTTGGGGAAATAGGGTCAATTATTTTATATTGCCCATGTTCTCCCCTGTTGAAGGCTTGTGCAGTATCCATGAATTTGATGTACTCTGAGTCGTCTTCGCCCATTTCCTCCTCACAGAATTTTAATTCTCTCAGGCCTTCTTTTATGGGGCAAGCGTGAATCGTGTGCCCAAAAGCCTGGCAGTGGTTGTATATGGGGGGTGCACTTTCCTCTGTTGCGCGGAACAGCTGGATTTTTCCCATCAATGGTGAAGGATGCAATGTGGGGGATTTTTGTAATATATTCTACTAAATCCTGGTTTAGTGAAATAATTGCTACTGCCTTCCCTGTGCTAAGGGTCAGCATCAGCTGAAATTTTTGGATTTTAAATTGTTTGGTTTCTCCGTAGGCTTCCAAGCCTTCTTGGAGATGTCTTTCAACTACTGTGTGCGCCAGTGTGGTCAGAAGATAATCAAAATTATGAAAAAGTCTTTAGGATTCAGTTCAATGGGTGCATTTGGTCAGGACCAATTGCTGTCCATTGGGAAGGCTGAGTTTCAAACTGACCTTTGCTGCTTCTTTCACTTCTTCTGTGGTTTTGAACCCAAGATCTACCCAACCTCTGCGGATAGTATGGGTTGTTAAGTATACCGCATGTGGGAAAATTATATGTTGGGCTTTGCCAAACTTTTCCCATATTTTTGGTGTTTCTACGTCCAGGAAAACTGATATTATCATATTCTACTGACAACAGTGGTTGTGATTGAAATACTTCCAAATAGCTGCAGTATTTTACCAAAAAATTAATGAACCCCATGGGAGGCGCCACCTCTGGTCCTTTATTTTTGCTGAGATTTTCGTTTGTACCTGTGCACTTGGTACCTTTGGGCGGTGCAGATCTGGGTCCACTGCCCTTTACCACGTTCGCCCAGCACTTTACTTTATTATTCATACTTTTCTCACTTGGTGTTGATTATCAAATTGTGCTGTTTGAATAAAATCATATTACTAAAAGTGATAGTAATTGGAAAGAAAAAAAAAGCTTGCATTAGAGCATGCCATAAATACTTTTTACAATATAAAAAAAACAAAAAATGAGTAAAAATTTAAGCTCTAGAAAAGCACTTTTTACAGAAATCTAAGTGTAAGTCTGATGGAGTCCTTTTCTCTTAGAACATATGGTGTTCCCTTTCCCATCCAAAAAAGGTCCAAGAAGGCCAGCTGACCCCCCTCATCTCCCAGGATGACTCGCCCATGTGGTGGATGAGTGGTTGGTCACAGCTTACCCTTTGAGAATTCCGTCACCTATCCTGGTACTAACATCTGGGGAATTGGTATGACAGAACGAGAGAATTTGTAATGAGTTGTCAAAGAATTGGCATCCACATGGGGAAAAGGGGACAAATGTGGCTGACAGCAACAAGTCTTTGGCATTAGTGGCTGACAGCTCAAACTTTTGGTAACAAAGCCTAATGGCCATGTACCTTTGGTGAATAAAGTGACCAGTACCAAACCTTTGGTAAAACTTGCTGACAGCATTTGGTCTTTGGAAAAAGTAGCCTCAGCACTGAACCATCCCTGGTAGCATCAAAATATCTATCTGGAAAATCCCACTAGGCCAAACGGACGCCAAAGTGACCAGGTTCAGGCAGGTTGTGCACCCCAGACCTGTTCCTTACCTCTTGGGACTGCATCTATGTGTGGTGTTCTTGGGAGCTTTAGGTACCCTTTGGTCGAGATGCTGTCACTCAATTCATCATAATTTTGGCAAATCCGCAATTCAGGAATCTGTGGATGAACCTATAACATAGCCCACCGCCAACACTTAAAGATTAAGTTCCAATTAAGGTAGTTTTCTACCCCAACCAAAGTTCCACCAGGTTAGGTCAAAACTTGAGAAACCCAATCCTGTGCATTATTAAGCTATTCCAATTGCTCTATATTCAAACATCTGTGCACACTGTGAAAATTGAAGGGTAGTTTTTTATTTCAAATCCATTAAAAATTACCACGCTTCGAAACCATTTTTTGTTTAAATTATCCTTTGCTAGAACCCTGTGACGCCCCCAATGTTAAATTATGGGGTGTGAAACGACTAAGCCATCATGGTTCTGTTGGTGACCCAGTAAAATTCTGTAGTTAACTGGGCCTATGTTAGATTTTAGTTTAACTATTGGCCCCTATAGTGAGCACCAAATATTAAAATTTTAGGCGCTTTGCTGCTCGCTCACAAATATTAACCCCTAAGTTGATAACTTGAACAGGTTCAGTCTGTGCACCCCTTGCGTTGTCAGATGATATATAATATACAATTAATAATTGTATAAAGACTATTATTCATAGTTGAATAGGTAACCAGTGTTAGTCCAACGCTTGACCAGTATTCCATCTCAAAGTACTCTATATGTCCTCAGTAGGGATTTTAACTCTTATCTGCCCAACTTGATTCAGACTAAAGCCCTTAGTTTCCAGCCTCTCTTTGGTGACACAAAGTCTGCAGCAATTCCCATCTCAGCTCAACTTCTCTTCTCAGGATCCTCAATCCTTACTCTATCCTTATAAAGTTTTTCTAATTAAAGCACACAGCAATGATTTCCTTGAATATGAATAGACATAATAATGTGCTCTGCTAAAGCCTGGTTTTTTTATTAAGTCATAAAGTCTGGTCTTTATGTAGTGGGTTTCAGGGAATTTATAGAGTAATTTGGCGCCCAAACCTCAGTTGGTTCTTAGCCTTGAAATGGCAGCAGTTGCCATTGAATTACCCTTCTTCATCTCATCAGCAATGTCTTACTCATCCTGGGTAGGATTCCTATATTGGACATCCTCGAGATCTAAAATGAAAAGAGTCATAAAACGTGTCCCTAACGTTTTCTACTCAATCCAAGTGAACCAACCATAACTGGTGAGCGACCTGCTTAGGTAATTGGCCTTATTCCCATTATGGTAGGTCACAAATTAACTGATCCATTTGCTAGTTGTAGGTGGCATCACTTACCTTGCAACTTGCTCCTTAAATTCCTAATTGGTTGTTGATAACACCTAATAATCCCAATTAGTACACCTGATAGTGAATCATCAAAAACTATCAGATGCCCTCATTTTGTTGGCAACTCTTCCCGATGAGATCTTAAGCGTTCATCCAGATCAATCCCTGATGGATCTAACCAAGAAAATTTTCCTAAAATCCCCTAAACATTATTAACCTGAAATCAGGGTTAACTGATCTCCAATTCACTCACTATAGGTAATTATCCCCTAGCAATCCATGGTAGTCTAGATGGCTGGAAAGATGGGCAAAAATTCCAATGCATCCCCCCTTGCCTAGATTTCCAGTGAGAATAGGATCAGGACAAGAGAATACCACCTCAGACACCAGGTCAAAACTTCTTAGGTTCTAGAGGATTATGGTCAATCTCTACTCAATGCTATTAAGGACAACCTTTGGCATTCAGTTCTCTTCCTCTTCCTCCTTGCTACCACCTACTCAGAGCACAGTCCCCACAACCTTCAGTCATGCCAGGCTGATTGATTTACTCATGACAATACTGATTTTAGATCTGGTTTTCCTCCCATCAGGGTATATGACCCATTGTCATATTCAGGATTATTGGTCCTGCGCCCAAAGTTTCCTGATTTTTCTCCTTGTCCTTGACAGGAGAATCTGCCGTCAACATTTGTTTCACAGTGCAATTAAGAATACTCATTTATAGACGCTCTTGTTATTTAATGATAACTTCTTGGCTCATATCATTCCTAATTCATCTCTAAAGAGTTTATCTCATAAATTTTAAATTCTTTTTCAGAAATTATAGCTTAATTGATTCCAGAATGCATAATGTTGACTATCATAAAAGTTTGACATCCCCCTTCTCATCCATTTAATATGTCAAATTTGGAGTCTCAGTATCAACAGCTGCTCAACAGAATGTATGATAAAGATGTTCAGATCTTCCAACTGATGAGTTGATCTGCATGACGGAACCTCTTCTATAAGCCTTACAAAACTCATATTTCCAGTCAAGTACCCATGACCTGTCCTTTCGTAGAATTACCAGAAATGTTATCCAACTCTAACAAAACCAGGTTATAAATCATTTCAAATGTCTTGCGATCAATCCTCCATCTATCATCAATTCCCAACTAAGACTTTGAAACTCTCCTGGATTTAGATCCATTTGTGGATACTCCTACAATAATTGTCAAACCTCCTGAAGCAATTCCCTCCACTCTTAATCAATCGTTCCTCAATGGATAAGACTTGCTTACAGAGTTCCTTTTCAACTCAGCCATTTTTACAAACCAGCTGTTTTGTCAACTGAACTAGCCATTGGAAACCATGAACATTTTGAACTTCAAATGCAGACTTAAAGACCTGAGTAACCGAGGCTCTATCCATAGCTATGAAATCCTCTGATCTCAAAAAAATCTTAGATTGAGACGTTGCAGCCTATGCTCTTCGATTTGCTGGCTAAGTTCCTTTGAAGTTGGGCCAAAAAGCTTCCATCCTCTCCTGGCTTCCATTGCTTATTCTGCTTTTACTTCCAAGAAGCTCATAGTCTTTTTCTGAAGGATGACATCTACTCCCTGCGTGACTACCTCGTTTCTGATACATCCCATTGGTACCTTCCCCTAATGGCTTTGATCAGGGCATGATTCAGCAACCCCCACCTAGTATCCATTGCTTGTTGTCAGCTCATATGTCCAATGTTCTCGACAAAGCTCATTGGCAAGTTCAAGACCAATCTTCCAGCTCTGGTGCTATATATGGAGTACTTGTGGTTATTTGCCGACTGCCTCCTCTTGTTCTGTTGCTTCTCCCCAATCTGGGTATTGCATTTGGCAAGTACTAACAATTCCATCTCTCTTCCCATAGTCATAATCTCACAGGGATCAGTCTCCACTCAATGAACTTGGCTTCAAGTATGTTTAGCCCTAGCTAGCATCCAATCTCACATAGATTTGATGGTTTTTTACTCCCACTGTGATACATCCTCCCTCTCCTAAGAAATGACATAAGTGGTGTTATAAAATCGGCGGTATATAAGAGATACGCCGTAGAATTGTTACACAGGGTTTGACCCACTGAGCAATCAGGACCAATGTTATGATGATCGTTGCCTTTAAAACAACAGATTAAACTTTTAGTAAATATGGAGCACTTGCTCCCACAACTCTTTTTTTATTTGATATACTTAATACAGCGGATTCTCACTGTTTTACTTACTCTAAACTACTTAACAACCTTCCCTATTGATCAAAACGTATCGCCTATATTGTAGCAACTTTAGATGCTACCGCTTCTATGGCTTAGTAATTTAATTTATCATATCTCATTTATTCCATCAATTCTTTATTTGTTAATTTCCCA
>JAKSZP010016277.1:0-65057 GCA_022478985.1 Massospora cicadina | reverse complement strand
CTCAGGCACATTCCTCACATGGAAGTTCTTCCTGCAACCAGCTTCCTCAGCGTCGCAGCCAGCGTTCCATTCACTCGTTTTACCAGTCCATTTGTTTCCAGCAGGTAGGGTACTAACATGACTCCTCTGATCCCCATTACCTCATTCAATCGTGGGATCACATGAGATGTGAAGTTAGTCCCATAATTGCTAAGCAGGACCTGTGGACATCCATGTCTATATACTACTTGATCCAGGATGAATTTTACAGTGCTGGTAGCGTCTACTTTTGCCAGGGCCTTTGTCTCGACCCATCTCATCAGATGGTCAATGGCAACTATTATGTAATTGACTCCCCCCGTGCTCATTGTCAGTGGTCTCATCATGTCAATGGACACTGTATGCCAGGAAAATCCAGGGTGGACCAGTTAGTATCCAGTTGTATTCTTATGTGGCTTGTGCAACTGGAACTCCTCACAACAAGCTAGATAGTCAGTGACATCATAGTTGATTGACTCCCAGTAGTACTGGCAAATATGATTGGTTGTTTTTCTCAGGCCTCCATACCCGAAACCTTATGATCAGCTTGAATGATAGCTGCTCTTTCCAATGGCTTCAAGAATAATAACCACTTCCCATTATTTGCCTTAAACACTTTTCCATCCATGGTCTAAGTGTTTTTCATCGCTTTCCAAAGCACACCTTGGATTTCTCAGGCTTGTTCCCAATTTCTTCATTGGCTATTCTCTTTAATAGCTCATCCGCCTGCGGGTATACCATCTGGACCATTGGTAACCACAATAAGCCATCTGCACTCTGGTGAGAAGCCCCCACTTGGTGGACAATCTCATAAATCATAAGCCTGTAGCTTGAGTCCCATCAGGCCAGTTGTCCTTCTGGTTCTCTCAAATTGTGGAGCCAATGCAATGAGGAGTGGTTCGTCACCAATTTGAAGTGTGTTCCATGGATGTACACCCAAAACTGCTTACAGGATTATTTGACCACAAGGCATTCACGCTCAGTTACGTTGTAGTTCCTCTCAGCGGCTGAGAGTGTCCAGCTCACAAACGCCACCTGATATTTGTCCCAAGTTCATCTACTTGGCTTAGTACAGCGCCAATTGCTGTTAACAGAGAATCAGTTTGTATAATAAACTTTCGATTAAAATTCAGATATTTCAGAATTGGAGAATCTAGATACCAGTGTATCTCATTGAAGGATTCCTGCACTTCTTCATTCCATACGAATTTTTTTCAGATCCTTCATTAGATGGAATAATGGTTCGGCTATTTGGTGAAGTCCCAAATAAATCTTCTGTAGTATCTGACCATCCCAAGGAACACTTGGATGTCTCAGACACTCTTTGGCACAGCCATCCATTCTATGGCTTAAATCTTCTGGGCTTGCAGCTGCAATCCACTAGAGTTGATCATGAATACCAGATATTCCAACTCTTTTTAAAGAAGTTACACTTCCTCAGCTTAATCTTCAGGTTAGCCACAGACAGTCACTTGAATACCTCTTCCAAGTGGTTTAGGTGATCAGTAAACACCCTACTAAACACATTAATATCATCCAAGTATACCAGGATGCACAACAACTTCAAGTCATTCAGTATAATGTCCAGCGCCCTCTGGAACGTTGCAGGCGCATTACATAGACCCTGGGGCATCCTTGTTGGTTGGTATAGCCCCTGCACGGTAATAATCACGCTTTTTTCCTAGTCTTCTCTTGGCAAGTCAATTTGCCAATATCCTGAGATCAGATCCATTGCGAAGAAATACTTTGATTCTCCCAATTGATCTAGCATCATTCAATTCTTGTAGGGGATACAAATCCTTCTTTGTGATATTATTCAGCTTTCAGTAGTCAATCACTACCTGGTTGGAGCCATCATTTTTCTTCACAAATAGAATCAGACTCACCCAGGGACTTGATGATAGAACTAGAAGCCCATGCTTCACTAGTTTGCTGATTTTATCTTCCACTACTGCTTCAACTGCTTTTGATCATCAGATTGGTCTCATCCTGAATGGCAAATTTTCCTCAGTGTCAACCTTGTGGATCACATCTCTTGCGCATACCAAATTGTGGTCATCCTGAGTGAATACTTCCTGATACTTTTCAAACATTTTGAGCACCACCTTTCGCTGGCCATCTGACATATCAGCGAGTTGCTCTTGATCAACGAATAGGTTGAAACTCTTGGTTACCTCAGCCAATAATTCCATCTCACCAAGGGTGGAATTTCATAATTCGGCCATTGGGATTTCTTGTCACTTCTTAGGTCTGAAACTCATAGACCATAAAAATCAATTTTTTAAAATTTTATATATTTTAATGTTTTTTTGTATTTTCTTTTGCAATGGGACATGCAACCTACAAAAAGTTTAGAGGTCCTTCTTTTCTCCTTCATCCAAACTGGGTCCTAGGTACTCAAACCTACCAGTTATCATGGTTCAAGATCTTATCCTCTTAATATTTAACCATACATTTGGTTCAGTGGCCCTCTTCTAGGACTTGACCAAAATCTCAGGACATAACATTTAATGGTTCAGAGGTCTGCTGGGAACATTGCAACTATTTTCTCTTAGGCTCAATACTTCCAACTAGTATTGACCTTCTTCTCTATATGACCAGCAGCGCTGTTCCTTCACATATAGGCTACAATTGACGATTTGGGCAATACTCTTGAATATTAGGCCTTTAATACCAATTGGTTATCCGTCCAACAGGTCCTAATAATCATATCATATTTTGTCAACTGATGCTTTGGATTCTTCCTATCTCATTAGATAACAGTTCCATCCGATTTTTCAGATCATTTTTCTCCTGAAAACAATTTTTGGCCTTCATTGTCATCCTTAATTACACAGTTCGTTCTGGACTCATTAGCTTCATCCAATTTCTCCTGAATTGATGAAAACGTTTCCAGTAACTTCTGATCATTGGTTTAGTGTTATTAAGTCAAAATGATTTTCTCCACTATCTTGGATCAATCATTTCCTGGTTTAAATTCTTATCTTCATTGGTATGGTAATCCAATCCTTCTGATTTATTACTTCCTATTTCATCCAATGCCATCTAAACACTCTCTCCTCAGGACTATTAAAGAGGACCCAATTTCAACCTGAGTTGGTCCTGCTGTTCCTTGGGACTATTTTCAGTGGACCCAATTTCAACCTGAGTTGGCCCTGCTGGTACTTTTCATTTCAAGTAGATGTCAGATGTAACAGGTTTCCTTGCAGCACTAGATAGTTCCATATCTAGGCTGCAAGTCCTTTTCCCTGGTAATGAGTCTCTGTAATTTGCTTCACTTGAAGCTTACTTCTGAGCTGGGTGAACGCCAATGAATATGATCCACTTCACGTTCTATCTTCATTAAAGTTACTTTCTTTAGTAACTTATTTCCAGAATTAAAACATCTCTATAGGACATCATGTTCTAAGTTCTTCTACTCAACTACACCCCTGTAGTGAGCACTAACTTGTAAAACTTATTGTATTGGTATTTATCAGCAGCAAACAACCCCAAAAACTTATTACTGCACAGGTTTGGTTCTTGTGCACTTCACCCGCGTTGTAAAGTATATGATATTATCAGTTATTAATAGTATGACGACTATTATCCATAGTTGAGTGAAATTCTTATATCTAGGCTTAATGCTCAGCCAGTATTCCCGCTCAAAATACTTGAGATGTCTTGATATAGGGATTTGTTCCCTTGTTCTGTCCAACTTGATCTTCTCTGAGATACACTGGTGACAGTCACTTTGGTCCAACACACAGTTGGCAGCAATCCACAATTGTTTCTCCTTCTCTAGATCCCCGCTCAGATCTTTACTCTCTTCCCAAAAGAGTCTCCCAATTATCGCACACAGAAATAATATCCTTGAGAAGAATAGAACACTTGAAAGCTGATAATAGTATACAACTTAAACTATATACCGGATGAAAACTATAGAACTATATATTTGTAATATGATCTAACTGTTTAATGTTTTTTGTTTTACTGTTTTGATTATTAGTTATTATAGGGAATTTAAAGTGAGGATTTGGTTTTCTAACACTCAGTTGACACCTCTTTGATGAAAATGCAGCTGTTTTTATTGAATCACCCATCCTCACCTTAGCAGCGATGGTCTTCCCCATCCTGGCTAGTATTCTGTCATTGGACATTCTTGAGACCTAAATGGAAAGAGTTGGAAAACGTGTCCCTAATGTCTTCCTCTCAATCCAAGTGAATCAACCATATTTGGCTTGTGACCTGCTTAGGTAATGGGACTTATTACCCATTAAGGCAGGTCACGCACCAACTAATTGATTTGATAGTTGCAGGTGGCATCACTCGCCTTGCAACTTACTACTTACATTCCCAATCAGTCGGTGATGAAACCTGGCTGATTCCAATTGGTACACTGATAGTTAATTTGTATCAGATGCCCCTATTTTTTCAGCAACTCTGCCCGACTAGATCTTAAGTATTCATCCAGATTGATCCCTGACGGATACAACCAGTAGAATATCCCAAAATCCCCCAAACATTTTACTCCAAAATCTGGGTCAACTGATTTCCAATCCACCTCACCTTAGGAAATTATCCCCTAATGATTCCTGGTAATCTAGCATTCTGGGAATATAGGCAAAATTCCCAATAGTAGGATTTTAGGATATTTGCCTGGTTGGATCCTGTCAGAAATCAATCTGGACAAATGCTTAAGATCTCGTTGTGCAGAGTTGCTGAGAAATAGGGGCATCTGATAGTGATTAACTATCAGGTGTACCAATTGGGATCAGCCATATTCATCACCAACTGATTGAGAATGTAAGTAGTAGTTGCAAAGAGATTGATGCCACCTGCAACTATTAAATCAATCAGTAAGTTCGTGACCTGCCTTAATGGGTAATAAGTTTCATTACCTATGCAGGTCACTAGCCAAATATAGTTGGTTCGCTTGGATTGAGAGGAAAACGTTAGAGACGCATTTTCTGACTCTTCCCATTTTAGGTCTTGAGGATGTTCATCAACAGAATCTTAGCCAGGATGCTTAAGATCATCGCTGCTGAGATGAGGATGGGTGATTCAGTGGCAATGGCTGCCATTTCATTGAAAAAGGTGTCAACCAAGGGTTGGGCACCAAATACCCCACTATAAATTCCCTGGAATTCACCAACAAAGTGATAGTTTTATCTGGTATATAGTTTTAAGTAGTAAATAAATACCTTTCATTTAAACTATTCTTCTCAGAGATATTATTACTGGTGCGATAATTGGGAGACTCTTTAAGGAAAAGAGTAAGGATCTGAGCAGAGATCCATAGAATATGCAGAAAAAAATTGGGGATTGCTGCTGACTATGTGTTGAACCAGAGAAACTGTCAACGGGAATCTCAGAGAAAATTGGGTTAGATGGTGTGAGGGAACAAATCCCTATTTTGAGACATCACAAGTATTTCAAGTGGAAATATTGAGAGTTGGGCTGAATTCTAAGAATTCCATTTAACTATGGTTAATAGTCATCATACTATTATCAACTGATTATATCAAAATATCATACAATGTGGACAAATTTCACAAAATCTGAGATGTGCAAGTAATAAGTTTATAGGGGTTATTGACCAAAAAATTAACCAAACCCATTAATTTTTACAAAGTGGTGCTCACTACAGGGGTGTAGTTGAGTAGAAGAACTTAAAAGGATGTCATATAAAGACGAGCTAAGAAAACTATGGACAGAGTTAGCCACCATTAATCAGAACGCCCTAAACTCAGCGGATCATTGAGAATTTGCAGCCTTGTAAGAAAGAGTCACAAAATGAAAGAAAGGATTGATAATGCTGCGAGTTTTGAGAATGAGTTACTTTAAAAGTAACGTCATTAAAGAAAAAGAAGGGGATTTAATTAGAGAGGTCTTATATCTGAAAACGGAGTGTGAAGTGGATTGCGTTCATTTGAGAAATTTCAGCACTGATATTGAGTGACTGATCAAAGAGGTTTGAGGAACTTAAAACTCATACATGCGGTTGTGAGCTAAATATGGCAAGTAATGCTAAAGAAAGAAGTCCTCATACAATAATTGGGAAGTCAAATACCCCAACAAACCATGCTACCTGCTTTTTCTGCCATTTTGGAGATGAATCCCAAAATCACTCCTCAAGAGAGCCGAGTGGCCAAACCTAGAGAATTGGCTAGAGATACCTCAGAGGAATTTAAGGCAACGCCAAAATTGCTGACTTTCCATTGGGATAATGCCTCAGCATTTTTATGGCTGTTCAATATGACTATGTACGGATATGGTGATCGTCAAAACGGCATTGACGGTCATGAATTTCCTAGACATTGACTGTCAAACCTTAGTGCTGCCCCACCTGGAGGGGGACAGCTGGTCACACGTGGAGGCCAAGGCGCCCATAATGAAGGAATTGGGAGCCCGACGCGCATGTCAAAGCGCAAACAAGAGTTTATGGGCATCCAGTTCCATAAAGACAAATCTTTAGCAATCTTTGCGGATCAGTTCTACCAGGAGTCACAAATCCTGGTTGGAGCAAAGGTACTGGACAACTTCAATGCCATAAATGCATTATAAGTGGCCCTTTGGCCCTATCGCAACTTGCACTGAATGAGGTCTTCCATGTTCCCAATGGAACTTACTACCTCTCAGATGGTAGATAATTTGAAAATCTTGGGAGCAACCTTTGATGCCCCAAACAAAAGTTTCGAATCCAACCCAGTATGCAATTTGAATCCCATGAAGGGGAACAAAGGTGCTAAAGAGACAAACAACTGAACTGTGCTGGGGAATAAGCCTGAAGAGTTCAGATGGACTAATAAGAAAGAGAAGGTCTGCTACCAATGAGGATGGAAGGGACATTTTGCTGTACATTGCAAGAAGCCAATGGGATCAAATCAATGTGGTCTAAGCGAAAGAGTCTGCTGCTGCAAATGAGTCAGAAAAGGGCATGCAGTCTAGACGGGGAACAGTCTAGAGCTGCGGAGAATCCTGTTCCTCCCAATATCATGCATAAATAAATTGACATCAGTGATCTGTTTGTGGATGAAAACATACAGGTTCAACTGTATCAAGTGTTCAATTTAGATGTGAATGCAGTAACAAGATCTGGGGTGAAGGGAATCAACCCCAAGATAATAAAGGAAATTGCAAATCCTTTGCCTGACAATTGGTGGACAAGATTTGAGCTGAGGATAATCCCAAAGAATTGTCCAAATTACAATTAGATGAGGCAAACCTGTCGATCACCCTCAGCACAATAAAAGAATCATTTCCTGATTTATTGGTGCAAATCATTCACTAACTCAATTCAGCTAATAACGCCGCTATACACTCAATAAACACTATCTTACAATACTCTGAGTGTATAATTATAGATATACAAGTGCATCAAGTACAGGTGAGGGCGATTGTTGACAGTGGAGCACCCATTAACATTGCCTCGACCAGGCTGATGAAGAGAATGAAGACTCGCCTGACTTGGAACACAAGAAGGAGTATGGGACAGCTGGGCTAGATACCACCATCTCATGTGGAGAGTATAGCAAGTTGCCACTTTGATTTGGGTCCTTGGTGGTATCTGCGCCAGCAATAGTTTTGGCCAACCAAAACTATGACATTCTGATCTAGATGGAATTTTACAGAAGTTTGGAGTTAAATGTAACTTTGGGGATAATAAGTTGACCATATTTGGGTCAGATGTTACCATTGGTCTATCAGAAGGATGGAGAAGCTCTACTGAATAGGAGAAACAACTTCATCAACTTGATATAAAATGATGGCATTGTCCCAATTTGATACCAATTAGTTGGTCAGAAGCAATGAGAAATGCTGATGGAAATCCTAGAAAACCAGATGTTAATTCTCGGCATATAGGTTCAATGCTGCCGAGTCAGTTTGCATAGGGTATTAGCCACTGAGCAACTAAATCAGATGATATGAAGATCTCCAACTTACTATTAAAAACTCAATAAACTATATATGGAGCTATCGCCCCTGGTTTCGATCTTTATTTCATATAAATTGCAGACTTATCTGCAATCACTTAATCACCTCAGAAAAGACCTCCCTTCAATCCTCCATGTGACTCTTTATATCTTGGTTCCCCAAGCCAGATGCATCCTCAGCTTGGTAGTTTTTCTATCCTTCTTCCCTTTTCTAGAAACTCTTGTTTGTATCAAATCTTGGCATAATTCCCCTCATTTGCCGAATAGTCATCATTTTGATTGATTATAATTTGTATACCCTTTTCCATAAATCTCAAGACTTGTCTCGATTCCCCCTCTGATCTTTTTATGGGTAGCATATTGTCCAGTCATATCAACTTCCCAACATTACCCCTCCCTTTGACTGGATGAAATGCTCTTACTGTTTATATGCTCAAAGGAACTTCACATGAACTTGCGTGATAATCTGACCCCCGCAGGTTCCTTGATAGTGTATACATCCATGCTGGTCTTCTTGATTTTCTCAAATGGCCCAGCCCAGATGTTGAGAGCTTTTTTCGCCCAAATCCGTGCTGGTCATGATATAAAAAATGGTCCCCCACAGCAAACAGCGGGAGTCTGCTCCATCTCTTCTGATTGGCTGCCTGATTGCTAATTTTTCTTGGCCAAACTGGTGGAGTAGGCTTCTGTTTTCAGCTTGGTCAATGTATCCGTAAGAGTCTTCAAATATCACTGGGGATCCACACCACCAGTGTCATCTACGCATGAATAAAGCAAGGCGGGCAGAGCCAGATTTCAACCATAAAGCAGTTGGAACGGGATCTTACCAGTGGACAAATGATAGCTGATATTATACATAAATACAGCGGTATGTAGAAGGTCACTTTATTTTAAGTGCCACCCTTTACCAATCTGCGGAGTATGTTCACTAGGGTTCCATTGACCCGCTCCACCATCCCATTGATTCTGGATGATATGGGGTGGTCAAAACCCCGCAAATCGCCATCAACTCGTTCAACTTTGGCAGGATATGTGAAGTGAAGTTGGTTCCATTATCCTTCAGGATGAACTGTGAGCAGCTGTGTTGCTGTATAACACACTCCCTAATAAACTTGGCAGTGGTGACCGCGCCCAAGTCGCTATTAGCCCTGGCCTTCACCCATTAGGTCAAATGATTGATGGCAACAATTATATACTTGGATCAATTGGCGCTAGTCAGCAGAGGTCCCACTACATCAATGGAAATGGTGTGCCAGGAAAACCGGGGTTTAACTAGCTTATATGTGGTTTTCTTGTGGAAAGGCTTTTCCACTTGACACTGATGGCAACAACTAAACGTTTCCAATGTGTCATAATGCATGCTCTCCCAGTAGTATTGGGGTCGCAAAAACTCCAACGTTTTCCACAATCCTCCATATCCTACAGCCTGATGAGCTTCCATAATGATCGAGGGTCTAGCCAAAGTTTTAGGGAAACTCGGCGTCAAGTCTTTGATCCACTTATATAGTCCCCCCTCACGTAGAAAAGTATCTTTTCTGAGCCCATCTAATACCTTGATCACCTGCAGCGGCTCATTCTGATATTTATTCGCCACCATCTTCTCATGCATTATGTCAGCTAAATCTTCCATGATAGCGACTGTTGGCAGCTGAGAAAGACAATCCGCGTTTTGATGTTTTGCTCCCAGGTGATGTAAAATCTCAAAATCTTGTGATTAAAGCTTCAGAGCCCAACGTGCGAGCCATCCTTCCAGTTCATGCAGATTCTGTAGCCA
Organism: Massospora cicadina; assembly: GCA_022478985.1. NCBI lineage: Eukaryota > Fungi > Entomophthoromycota > Entomophthoromycetes > Entomophthorales > Entomophthoraceae > Massospora > Massospora cicadina. Next base: position 55,349 of record JAKSZP010016277.1, on the reverse strand, counting down.
TCTCAAGGAAGCATGAATTGTCACTACTTGGAACTTACCACATGCAAATATGCCCAAAACTTTTTGCAAGTGTAGATCACCACTAAACACTTCCACTCGGTCACAGTGTAGTTTTGTTCGTGACAGTTCAAACTTTGACTACAGAATGTGACAGGATGATCTATGCCGTCATCATCCTTCTGGGATAGTACTGCCCTATAGCGGTGAGGGATACATCTGTTTATACTATGACTGTTTGTCAAAGTTGGGATATTGCAAAATGGTGCGCTTGCTAACGCGGTTTGCAACACATTGAAAGCGTTCTGGCATTGTTTCGTCCAATTGAAGGAAGCGTTTTCTTTAGCAACTTTAAAAGTGGGGCCCCAACGCAACTGACTTTGGGAATGAACTGTCAGTAACACCTGACCATCCCCAGAAGCACCTGAATGTCCGCTTATTATCTGGGAGAGTCATCTTGCTTATCACTTCCAATTTAGCTGGCTGCAGTTTAAGCCCATTTGAATCCATGACGAACCTGAGGTATTCCAATTGTTCTTTTAAGAAATGGCACTTCCGAAGCTCAATTTTAATATTAATGGCAGCGAGGCGCTGAAACTCTTGTTTCAAGTGGAAAGGTGCTCTGTAAACGTCCACAAGAACACATTGATGTTGTCAAGGTAAACCAAGATGCAGGACAGCTTTAAATCACCTAAAATCGTATCCATGGCATGCTGGAATGTAGCTGGGGCATTACACAACCCTTGCAGCATGTGTGTCAGCTGGAACAATCCTCTCAAGGTGATAATCGCACATTTCTCTCGTTCTTCTAATGGCAATTCGATCTGCCTGTACCCTGAGATCAGATCCATGGCAGAAAAATAATTTACCCACCCAATCAGTCCTTGCATCATCAATCCGTGGAAGATGGTAGGAATTTTTCTTTGTTACATTATTGAGTTTATGATAGTCAATAACCACTCGATTCAAGCCATCCTTTTTCTTTACAATGAGCACAGGTGATGCACATGGAATGTTTGACGGCTCTAGCATTCCTTACATGATAAGTTTATCCACCTTGTCGGAGACAGCCTTTTCCACCACTTTTGAACGTCTAATAGGTCACAATCGAATGGGAGGGTGATCCCCATAACTATCCGATGTACCACCCCTTGAGCGCATCCAAAATCATAATTTAATGTGCGAAAATATCCTGATACTTTTCAAATAATGCCATAGCCTTACCTTTCTGTTCCGCCAATAATCCCATGAGCGCTTCCCATGGAACCACGGTCAGTATGCTAAATAATGAGCTTGCTGGTAGTCTGAGATCCTCCCATGAGCCAAAATCATGAATATGGCAAACTTCCTCTATAGGGACTAAGTGTAGGTAAGCCACTACTTAGTGCCGCCAGATTGTTATTGCCTTCTTCTGTAAGTTCGCTAGCAGCACATACGCCTCCCCATTTCCAGGTAGCAGTAACCCTGGAGCCACATGTGGTTCAAGCCATGAGTGCAGGTGAGGCTCCATAATTTCTCCATAAAGCCCCTTAGGGACATTGATTTCAAGCCCAGTCCCTATTATGCACTGGTGTCCAGACAGTAGGCTCAAAGCGCTTGCTTCCCAAAGCGGAATCTTTTTGTACTCATATATCTGGTTGGGGAGGGTCCTGGTCCACCACCTCAGTCATTGATAACGAACAGGAATCACTCTGTCACTGTACACTAGATTGATTTGACTAGAGCAGAACGGATCCATTAGGATTCCACAAGAGGTAAAATATACGGGGATCTGTTGGCCTAAAATAGTAAGAGTTTCCTCCACCGTATTTATCACAACACCAAATTTCCTCATATAAGCTGCTCCAATTAAATTGTCATAGTTTTTATTTGGCAAAACCACCGCCATAGCGGATTCCTGGACTGACCCAAATTGTAAAGGCAACGCACTATATGCTCCTTCAGACACAGTGCTATGTGTTCCCACAGCCCCATATACTACTTGATGGTCCACATCCGGTTTCAACAGTAGTTTAGCCACCAACCGAGTAGATACTATATTCACAGGGGCTTCCATTTCTATGATAGCGCAGATTTTTGTGTTTTGAAAGAAAATGTCAAAGTAAGTACATTCTGAGTAAGAACCTTCAGCGTTTATTACACGTAAGTCCAAGGGCCTTGTGTTATTCAAAAAGAAGGAAATGCCCTTGCCAACCTGAGGATACTCACTAGCAATTTTCTCTACCAGAATGGCTACATTAACCCCTAACAAGGAGGTGACGTTAGTTGAGGGATCCGCGTTGCTGGTGCCAGTCTGTTCTAGGATCTGCCACGCATATGGCTTCTGCACGTTCTGGCGGAGCTTGGGGCTCTGAGGTGAACTTTTACTCTTGGGAGAAGAAGCATGGGTATCCAATGAAAGCTTCTGGTATAAAAATCATCCGATTGAGGTTTGGATTCTACCTGAAAAGACGTTTGGGAATTGCTAGGGACAAGTGAATTGAACTTAGCAGAGGTAGAGAGTCCCATCTCTACTCCGCTTGAGCTTTTCCCTGCTAGATTTTCTCAGTTGGCATTTCATAAATTGTGGTTTGCTAGAGCAATTACCTGTATAATGCCCTCTTCATCCGCACTGGAAGCAAGTGTTCATAAAAGTAGACATATATAGTTTGTGGCGGAAGGACAAGTTCAGAAGTTACCAGTATGGTTCCAAAGTCGTGGATGAACTGGCGAAGCATACATGGGCCAAAAGGGGTCCACTGACTCAAATGATGGAGAAATATGTTCCAGCTGCTGATAACCCAGTCGCTGCGGCCCATATCCTGAAGAGTTTGGAGCGGAGATATCAGAGGTTTTTGGGCTACGTTGGGGCGCTGATCGTGGTGGAGAGTCGACATATGGTGTTTATGATTTGGATAAGTCTGGCATCTACATCCAACACGTGAGACATAGATCATATAGTTCCCAATGTGGTTTGACAGCTGCCGTCATTGCTATACTGACATCCTTGGTGGATAAAATGTTAGCTCCAAGTAAGACATTTGCTTCCACTGAAAAATGCTCAGCGAATTCTAACAGGGTCTCGTTTCAGTGAAACTGTATAGTCATAAAGTCAGCTTTCCGTTGGGCCATCTTGGTAGTGCCCCAAACAGCTGGAGAACAATCGCTTTAACATCTTTGTAGGATACTGAGCTATTTGAAAGCTAGCAGGTAACTTGATCAGCGCTTTCCAAATCTATAGCAGATAGCAACAGTTTGCTTTTTGTCAATCAGTAGCCCCTTAAACAGCGAATTAAAAACGCTTAAAGTAACTGTGTAGATTCCCATCATGGCTGAAAGGAGGTAATTTTTTTAATTTGAATGACTTCGCCTTGATCTAGGTTCCTGCCGCAAGGAGCAGGTGAATTAGTTTCATAGTGACTATGGGAACCATCCCTTTGTGCATTATCATACAGCCAGCCAGACAGACTCAAATCCATCAAAAAGGACTTAGAAGAAGTGGTGTCATGTGGGGGTCCATTATAGCACCTGAGGGATATTCATTTGTTGATCCATAGCATTCTTCCCCTGAATCGCCACTAACTGCCCCACTTCCCCCAACTCTGGCGTGCCCCATGAAATGTTCGTTGATCAACTGCTCCGCTTTAACATAATAGCATTTACACCATCCATCCTGAAATTCCCGTTGCAGCATTTCATACTGCTGTTGCAATTCCCGGCGGAATTCCCTCTCAACGTTCAGTTTCTGTCCCACGGCTTCTAATTGCAAAAGGACCTCTTTGATTATGTTTTGCAGGTGGGTATGCTACCAGCTAGTATTATTCACTTGTTAATTGGCGTCATTTATTTGGTTAACAAGGGAGGCTTGTTCTCATACCAATTCCTCGTTGGCCCATCAAAGGGTATCAAGGCGCCTTTGCAGGTCCGCATACTCTCTTGTCTCACCAATTGGAAGAGGGAAGGCTCGTTGGCACTCAGCCTAACTAACAACTTCCAGTTGTGGAACCCGCAAATTAAGCTGGAGATATTTGGGAGATGTTGACCAAAGGATAAGTGCGTTATCTGCCGTTTGTTGTGTACCCCATTCAATATGAAGTTGAGTTAATTCAGCTGATAAAAAGCCAACTTGGTCCGCCACTTGCCATTCCACCAGTGTCATTTTTACCTAAGCTAGGCAATCACGGCTTTGAAAGCTTCCGCCCATTTGGCTAACTCTGTCATAAAGCGTTCATATTATTTCCCAACGTTGTTACATCCTGAATCCACTTCTCCAATAGGCCATGCTGATCCAGAAGTAATATTATTAATCAAAGTAAAATCCAAATATAACTGTGGTGCCAAAAGGTCCAATCGATGGCGGATGTCCCCAACACAATGGTCCATCTTACCAGCGCCCCTTGTACCACCAAAAATGAACAATAGGGGTGGTCGAGCAGGAGTCAAGTATCATGCTGCTGTGCTCACGTGAACTGTAATACATCTCCAATATCAATATTGTGGCGAGCCAGCACATGCAGTAGCTGGCGAATCAATGGTTGCACATAAGTGATTAGATATTCCTCATTTCTGTGGGTACCAAGGCGGTGAAACAACCCTGCTGTAGTCACGTCCAAATAAGACATGTACAGGGCGTAGCGATTTTCTTGGTTGCATTGATTATAGAATAAACTCAGTGCGTTTTCCCTAGCCTCATCTTTGTATAGGCGATATCCACACAACAGCCACACCATAATATCTTGCAGTTGCTGAGGAGTCACATTTTTGGAGTGTCCCTGTTGGTTTGTTGTCAGCTCAGGGAAATTCTCTAATTGCAGATTAATCATAGCTTCATCATCCCCCCAGTTTGGTCACAGTAAATAATGTTGGTTTGTTGTTAGGTGCCTCCCATGTGTCATGGAAATGGCAGAAGAGATTTAGACCGACCTGCCAGTCTGGATGTGTGAGCACCCAGAAAGCAAGCCAGAATGCCAGAGGCATTGTCAACCATACGACTTGATATGAAGCCAGGAAATGTGATACCGCGAAGTGGTGGTGCAACAACAAGGTGAGGAATATCAAAAGAATTGGTAAATCCCATCTGGAGAGTGGGGCGATGGGCCACCAGGGAAATGCCATCTGGGATGTGGTCAGAAAGGGAAATAAAAATTTGGATTTTTTTGGTAAAATTTTATTTGGAAAGGAAAGTAAGAAAATCGACCAACAATTTTCTCAGTGCCATGCAACTGATTAGATAGTGGTCGATTGATAAGTGACAGGATGGGGTCAGATCCCACAAATTTGACCTAACTGGCAAATTGTTTGGGAATGGGCAGGTTTATTCTTTCAGAACTGACATCGCAAAATTTGGTGGTGGGCGAGTCTCTGTCAGTTTGACCTCAAATGTCCGAACCAGGGCTCAACTATATTTCCAACAGTTAGCATGATGGTGTTTGGCCCAATGGGCAATGGGAATCCCCCAAGGCCATCCCATATAGGGATGGGTTCATTTGGTTGGGAACAGGTTTGGGACAGCCAACCCACCTGCGCTTGGTTGTTTAACTTTTCATTTGGTCAACAGCAGCACATTAGGTGCAACGCCCACATTACTATCAGAGGGCTTCAAACCCTCGTTGATGGCGCCCAATATTTGTTCTACTGGTTTAGTGATTGAATTGGAACCATCAGGCGACCTGACCAATATCTCAAACTTCATGCTTTTACAGCCATTCAAATTTTGGGCATCATCTAGATTGCTGCACAAATTAGATCTGACCAATTTCAATTTGGTAATCTTGGCACAGATTTCACTAATTCCCTGCAACAGTTCTGCTGAGGTAAGTGTGGGTATTGGGGGTGGGATCTGAAGTGGACGAGCTGTCACCCATCGCTCATCTACTACATGAGTGAGATTGCCCTGAGTGATGAGAGGTACCGCCATCCTCTTCAGTGTCTTTTTATTCAGGAATGGGATGATGACCCAATTGAGAGCCAAAGGACATTCCCCAATACTTGCATTACCCTTTCCTTTTTCAAAGGAATGGCACCCCCACCTGGAAACTGCGTTAGAGCCACATTCTTATGTGCTTTAGGTAACTTGATAGCCATAATCGTCGCAATCTTCTGAGGAGGGCGGGGAGCCTCAGGGTGGGATGCATGAAGGCTTTGACCAGGGCCATGCAATTCGCGCAATCTCGCGCCTTGACTAACTATTTTTGTAGGCCAGGTATCCTTTCCAGGCCACAAGATATTGGACTGAACGTCGCGACTTCCGAGATGCCAAGATAGCCTCTACCTCAGCTTCTTCCTCATTACTGATGATGATCGGTTCCAGGTCTGTGGGAATTACACCCTTGAAGGGTGACAACTGGGAAACATGGAAAACTGGGTGCTGCTTTCAATGCGCGGGAAGCTTCAAGCGGAATGCCCCATTACCCAATACTTCCTCCACTAAGTGAGGACCTATATGCTTACTGGAAAACTTGTGGGAAGGGGTTTGAATCTGCAAATGGCAGGTATCAAGCATGATGTAGGAACCCACCATAAAGTCATGACCTGGAAGGCGCTTACAGTCCACAAAACGCTTATAGTCATTAATGGCTTTGGTTATGTGTTCTGCACTAAAGCTTGAGTCACTCGAATATGGGTAGCATGATCTGTGGCAGCTTGAACCTCAGGTCGTAACATTTCCTGACTGAAAATGAAGGGTTATAACCTAACGTTGCTTCATATGGTGAAAACCCTGTAGATGCGTGGATCCCATTATTATACGCAAATTGAGAGAGAGGCAAGTCACCAGCCCAAGTATCCTGCGCTGCTGCAGCATAGCAACGCAGGTACTGTTCAAGGACTTGGTTAACCCGCTCAGTCTGACTGTCAGACTAGGGGTGATATGCCGTGGATCGACAGGGGGTTATCTTCAGGATTGATAGGAGTTCACTCCAAAAGCGTGTGGTAAACTGAGTACCCCAGTCACTAATGATTTCCTTGAGAAGCCTGAACATCAAAAACACATGTCATACAAAAATATGGGCAGTTTCTTCTGACATAATCACGGAAGTGCAAGGTAAAAAGGAAAATTTGTAAAGTGATCCACCACTACCATCACCACTGTGAATCCATTAAAACAGGGGAGATCGATGATAAAATCTACAGAAACCGAGGTCCATGGACCTTCCGCCTGCTGTAAAGGGTGCAGGAGGCCATTCTTACTGGAGCAATCTGACTTGGCTCTAGCACAAATAACATAATCAGCGATCCAAGCTGGGACATCTTTGATCAGTCCTTCCCAATTGAAGGTTTGCTTAATCAAATTGATGCATTTCTTATAACTAGGATGTCTGACTGTGGGGGGATCAAGGTGTGCGCGGAATACTTTTGGGCGGAAGGAGGGGGAACCCAAACATGAGAACGGAAGTAAATGAGTCCCTCTTCTAAGGAGCATAGGGAGTGTTTGGGACTCGAGTGAGCCAACTGCTCAACCAACTCCACGCCCTCATGGCAGGCCGTTTGACCAGCTAACACCTGGGCCAATAACAGATCGTCGGGATACAACGTGGCAGAGGAAACAACGGAGGGAACAATCAACAGAATCTGAGTGGCAGGGATCACAGTAACGAGATCCACTTCCTCAAGTTCCAAGGGACAGTGAGCAGGGCTACGGCTTAGGAAATTGAGAAGGACATTGAGCGCACCTTTGAAAAATTCATATTTGAATTAAAACTGCACAGGTCCTGATAGGTTTGGGCCTGCTGGTGCGCCAATTTTTGGGGTTTGCGGAAATACAAGAGAGCCTGATGATCTGTGTGAATCGTTAGCTCATGATGAGCACCTTGCAACAGGTACTGCCAATGAGTTAATGCCCATGCAGCAGCAGCCAGTTCCTTGTCATAAATGGCCCATGACTGCTCCATAGCAGTGAATTTTTGGGAAAAATAAGTGACTGGAAGTTCAAGACCATCGTGGTCCTGAAGCAGCACCGCGCCCACTGCTACCAACGAAGCATCACATGCAATGATATAACATTTTTTCCAGTGAGGGGATGGAGTGGGGTGGCCAACTGGGAAAGTGCAGGGAAATTTTTTCAAAAAAAAATGATAGTTCCCAAGAAACTCCAAAGTTGCTTCTGTGTAGTTGGAGTTGGCCATTCTCAGATCACATCTAATTTGTTGGGAGGGATAGTGACACCTTCTTTGAGAACCAGGTTTCTGAGAAATGTGACCTCTTCCTTATAAAACTCGCACTTGGAAGCTTTGAGGAACAGCCCTGCTTTATGCAAAGCGACCACCACCGCTTCCAAGTCAATAGCATGTTGTTCAGGAGTTGGGGAATGAACTAGGATATCATCAATGTATGCAATAGCACAAGAGAACCGGAGATCCCCTAACGCGTTGTCAATCATTTGTTGAAATGTAGTGGGAGCATTTTTCAACCCAAAGGGCATTACACAAAATTGAAAAATGCCTCGCCTCATTCAGATTGTGGTCAACCATTCCTGTCCTTCCATCACCCAAATTTGGTTGAAAGCGTTCACCAGATCCAGTTTCAAAAACACATGGGATTTGGCAATTGCCTGACTGATTGTCTGCTCTAAAGGCAATGGGTAGGGATCTGTAACTGTTATTTTGTTCAAGTGACCATAATCCATGCAAGGATGGAGCGATCCATCCGATTTTCTTGCAAAAATGATAGGGGAGGTGACGGGTGAAATTTCTTTGAACAACCAACCTTTTTTTCAACATATCAACCAACCAGGTATTGAGTGCAACCTCTTCCTCCGCTGTATGGGGATACAACGGGCAGTTGATGTTCACCAACTCCATGGTTGTCCAAATGGAATGCCCGCGGAAGTAACTAGGGTAGTGATAGAGCTGGTCCCTTGTATTTTTATTGAGGGTGTTGATCAAAGGGAACTCTCCCTCCAAATCATCATTGGTAAATGACAATGTATTAGACTCTAAATGAATTTTCACATGTTGTCAGCACTACCATCCCACACTTAGGATCACCGGAAACACTAAGTTTGGCATGGCTGAAAAATGATTGCAGAAATTATATTGATGGATTGAGAAATGTATCAGCCAACGGATGACATATAAAGACTGTTAAATAGAAGAGGCCACCATTACTGAAGATCCCACATTCATTTCCAATTTTAATTGTTGTGCCAACTCAACACTCATGAAGTTCCCCGCTGCTCCAGTATCCACCAGAGCTTCTAAGGAGACATGATGCGGACCAATACTGATTTTCATAGGTACAAGGAAATAAGCGGAATTCTGTTTATTGAGAGATTTGACTGACTCATGGACAACTGAAGAAATAATGGGTATCGGGACCAGGGTCAGGGTTCTTAGCTGGGGCGAAAATTTGAAGTACAAGGGTGGGGAAAATCATTTCCTCTGGGCCAGAGGAAGTAAGAGGAGATGCAATCTTCACATCTTGGGTGGCTTGAAGAAGGTTTCCTAAAATAGAGCGGATGCTTCTCCTGAAGTCAGCAAATGGCCAAATGAACAACAAACAGCATACAACTGATTGCACGTTCATCTGGTAGAGAGTAACCACTGTGGCGCCCAATTCGAAAACCAAGGTGGAAGTGGCTGGAAGTAATGGTTGGTTGATTATGTCATGGAAATGGCAGAAGAGATTTAGACTGACCTGTCAGTCTGGATGTGTGAGCACCCAGAAAGCAAGCCAGAATGCCAGAGGCATTGCTGACCGTACAACTTGATATGAAGCTGGAAAATGTGATACCACGAAGTGGTGGTGCAACAACAAGGTGAGGAATATCAAAAGAATTGGTAAAGCCCACCTGGAGTGCGGGGTGATGGGCCACCAGGGAAATGCCATCTGGGATGCGGTCAGAAAGGGAAATAAAAATTTGGATTTTTTGGTAAAATTTTATTTGGAAAGGAAAGTAAGAAAATCGACCAACAATTTTCTCAGTGCCATGCAACTGATTAAATAGTGGTCAATTGGGTAGTGACAGGATGGGGTCAGGTCCCACAAATTTGACCTAATTGGCAAATTGTTTGGGAATGGGCAGGTTTATTCTTTGGGAACTGACATCACAAAATTCAGTGGTGGGACAAGTCTCTGTCAGTTCAACCTCAAACGTCTGAACCAGGGCTCAACTACATTTCTGATGGTTAGCACGATGGTGTTTGGCCCAACGGGTGATGGGAATCCCCCAAGGCCATCCCATATAGGGATTGGTCCATTTGGTCAGGAATGGGTTCGGTATGGCCAACCCACCTGCGCTTGGTTGTTTAACTGTTCATTTGGTCAACAGCAGCACATTGGGCGCAATGCCCAAATTACTATCAGAGGGCTTTGAACCCTCGTTGATGGTGCCCAATATTTGTTCTACTGGTTTAGTGATTGAATTGGAACCGTTGGGTGACCTGGCCAATATCTCATTCTTCATGCTTTTACAGCCATTCGAATTTTGGGCATCAGCCAGATTGCCACCCAAATTAGATCTGACCGATTCAAATTAGTAATTTCAACCCATATTTCACTAATTTCCCGCAAAAGTTTCTGCTGAGGTAAGTATGGGTATTGGGGGTGGGATTTGAAGTGGACGAGCTGTCACTCACATCGCTCATCTACTATTTGAGCGAGATCGCCAAGAGTGATGAGAGGTACCACCATCCTCTTCGGTGTCTTTTTATTCAGGAATGGGAAAATGACCTGATCAAGAGCCAAAGGACGTTCTCTGAGACTTACAATGTGCTTCTTCAGCATACAGTGCACATAATCCAATCAAATTATGTTGGAACAAATGAGGGCCCAACATTGAATTCTACTGTTGAAAAGCTACAGTTGACCAGTGGCCCTCTGTAGTGAGCACCACTGTTAATTCTTGGCATATAGGCTTGATGCCGCTGAGTCAGTTTGCATTGGGTATTAGCCACTGAGCAACCAAATCAGATGATATGAAGATTTTTCAATTATTAATAAAAACTCAATAAACTATATATGGAGCTATCACCCCTGGTTTTGATCTTTATTTAATATAAATCGCAGACTTATCTGCAAACACTTAATCACCTCATAAAATACCTCTCTTCAATCCTCCATGTGACTCTTTATATCTCAGTTCCCCAAGCCATATGCATCCTCAGCTTGGTATTCTTCTATTCGTCTTCCCTTTTCTAGAAAATCTTGTTTGTATCAAATCTTGGCATAATTCCCCTCATTCGCCAAATGGTCGTCATTTTGATTGATTATAATTTGTATACCCTTTTCCATGAATCTCAAGACTTGTCTCAATTCCCCCTCCAATCCACCTTATAGCATATTGTCCAGTCATATCAACTTCCTGACACCGTGGAATTCCACTGAGGATCAAGAATGAGAAAACCATACCATTGGGATCACAGATGATAGTCAATACGTGGTTGTCATTATAGATACCTGAGCTACTGTATGGAGAGGTTGGAAGCCCCTGGAAGAAGTCCAGAGTAAAGCCTTGGTTGGCTCCTGGAATAATAATGCCAGGCCATGGAGAAATCCGATTTCTCCTAGTAAATTTAAGTGAAAAACTGATGAAGATCAGGAAGAATCAGATCATCACGTCTTTTCATCTATCATGATGGCTGAATTGAGGAGATTCCATGATTTTGAAACCCTAAATGAGATGGGATTACTGTCAGGGGTAACTAAGAGTATTAATCTATTGGTTGATCAAGAGCAACTCACTGATCTGATGAAAAACAGCTGAGGAGGTGCTTGAATTGTTCAAAAAGTATCAGGAAGTATTTTCCCAGGTTGACCATGTTTGGGATGCGTGAGAGATGTGATCCACAAGGTCGATACTAGGGAAAATTGCTGATCAGGATGAGACTGATTCAATGTTTGAAGGTGGCCAAAGTGGTACTAGAAGAAGAAACCAGCAAACTAGTGAATCATGGGCTTCTAGTTTCGTCATTGATTCACTGGGAAAGTCTGATTTTTATTGTGAAGAAAAAGGATGGCTCTAATTTGGTAATGATTGATTACTGAAAGCTGAATAAGATTATAAAAAAAGATTTGTATCCCCTACCAAGAATTGATGATGCACTAGATTGTTTGGTATAAGTGAAGTATTTCTCTGCGATAGATTTCATATCAGGATATTGGCAAAATCGATTTGCCAAGAGAAGACCAAGAAAAATGCACGATTATTACCATGCAGGGGCTATACCAACTGACGAGGATGCTCCAGGGTCTATGCAATGCGCCTGCAACGTTCCAAAGGCCATTTACGCTATATTGAGTGACTTGAAGTTGTCGTGCATCCTGGTGTACTTGGATGATATCAATGTGTTCAGTAGGACGTTTACTTACCATTTACACCACTTGGAAGAAGTATGAAAGAGACTGTCCATGGCTAACCTGAAGATTAAGCTGAAGAAGTGTAACTTCTTCAAAAAAAATTGGAATATTTGGGATTCATGATCAGCTCTTGTGGATTGCATCTGCAAGCCCAGAAGATTGAAGCCATAGAACGGATGGCTGTGCCAAAGAGTGTCCGAGATATCCAAGTGTTCCTTGGAATGGTTAAATACTGCAGAAGATTTATTCAGGTTTATGCCAGAATTGCCAAGCCCTTATTCCATCTGTTAAAGGATCTGAAGAAAGGATTCATATGGAATGAAGAAGCACAGGAATCCTTTGATGAGTTAAGCCAATATCTAATAGATTTTCAATTTTGAAATATCCGAATTTCAATCAAGAATTTATTATACATACTGATACTTCACTGATGGCGATTGGCGCTGTACTAAGCCAAGTAGATGAACTTGGGACAAATATCAGGTGGCGTTTGTGAGCTGGACACTCTCAGCTGCTGAGAGGAATTAGATCATAACTGAGCATGCTTGCCTTGTGGTCATTTACGCCTGTAAGCAGTTTTGGGTGTACATCCATGGAACGCACTTCAAATTGGTGATGGGCCACTCCTCATTGCGTTGGCTCCACAATTTGAAAGAACCAGAAGGACGACTGGCCTGATGGGCACTTAAGCTACAGGCTTATGATTATGAGATTGTCACTAAGTGGGGGCTTCTCACCAGAATGCGGATGGCTTATTGTGGTTACCAATGGTCCAGATGGTATACCAGAAGGCAGATTAGTTATTCCAGAGAATGGTTAATGGATAAATCGGGAATGTATCCTAAGAAATCCAAGGTGCGCTTCAAAAAGTTATGAAAACACTGAGACCATGGATAAACAAGTGTTTAAGATATATGGGAAGAAGTTGCTATTCCCAAAACCTTCATAAAGAGAAGCTATAGTGCAAGCAGCTCACAAGATTATTGGGCATGGAGGCCTGAGAAAAATTGACTGACCATATTCACCAGTACTACTGGGAGCTAATCAATTACAATGTCGCGGATTATCTAGCTTGTTGTGTGGAGTGCCAGCTGCAAAAGCCATATAAGAATACAACTGGATACTGACTGGTCCGCCCTGGATTTGCCTGTCATACAGTATCTATCAACATGATGGGACTGCTGACGATGAGCATAAGGGGAGTCAAGTACATAATAGTTGCTATTGACCATCTGACAATATGGGTCAAGACAAAGGACCTGAAAAGTAGACACTACCAGCACCTCAAAGTTCATCCTGGATCGAGTAGTATACCTACATGGATGCCTGCAAGTCCTGCTTAGCGATGATGAGACAAACTTCACTTCTCATGTGATCCCACGGTTGAATGAGATAATGGGGATCTGAGGAGTTGTCAGTACCCTACTGGTTGGAGATGAACGGACTGGTAAAACAAGTGAATGGAATGCTGGCTGAAAAGCTGAGGAAGCTGGTCGCAGGAAGAACTTCCATGTGAGGAATGTACCTGAGTTTGGTGATGTTAGCCTACAATATCAGTCATCATACAGTAATGGGAAAGACGCCGTTTGAGTTGTTACACAGGAGAAAGGCCGCGTTGCCACTGATTTTATATTCGATGGTGGAACCAACGTTGGGGATGAGTACTGAACAGTACTTGAACTGACTGACACATATTCTGATCAAAATGCAATCGCAAGCATTCAATACTACATTGAAGAAAATAATACAAGCGAAATTGATGGATGAGAAGAACTGACCTTCCTTAGTAGAATATTAAATAGGCGAAAGGGTTGCCTATTGTGATATGCATGGTTCTTGGAGAAGAAACAAGCTGGATGCATTGTGGTCAGGTCTGTTTGAGATTATTGCCAAGATGGCAGTGGACGCCTACTCCATCAAGAACCTCTATTGGATGGAAGAGTAGTAGATCGAGTCCACACTAAGTATTTGAAGCAATGGATCAAATGAAAAAAATAACAAATAAGTGTTCCCAAAGGACCGATGAACCATTAAGTTGGTTATGTCTTGATGATTAGGTCAAGTCCGAAAAAAGGACCTCTGGACCAATCTAGAAGTTAAGTCCAAAAAAAGGACCTCTAGACCATAGAAAACTGGTAGGTCTAAGAATACCTAGGATCCAGTTTGGGGAAAAATAATAAAAGATTGATAAAGATAATGGAAAAAAGATTAAAATAACTGCATAGAAAAAACTGATATATTATGATTTTTATTTTTTATTGATTATCCTCAATTTGGGGATGATTACACCTATGTCGCCTCTTGGGAGAGGGAGGATGGATCGCAGCAGGAATGAAAAACCCATCAAAATCTATGTGAGATTGGACACTAGTGAGGGCTTAACCTACATGAAACCAAGTTCATTGAGTGGACTCAGATCCCTGCGTGAAAGCAACTAGGGGAAGGGAAATTGAGATGTCAGAAGAAGCCAATCGCAGTACCCCAGAGTGGGGAGGGAAGCAACAGTACAGAAAGAGGCAGTCTGTAAATAACCCAAAGTAATCCTGATATGGTACTGGAGCTAAAAGATTAGTCTTGAGTGCTTGTCAACGGGCTTTGTCAAGAGCACCAGATATATGGGCCAGCAGCAAACAAGGGATGCTAGATGGGGGTTGTTGAATCATGCGCCTTATTAAAGCCATCAGCAGAAGATACTGATGGGAAGCGCCAGAAACTATATAGTCATGCAAGGAGCTAATGGCATCCTACAATCGATGACTACAAGCTTCTTGGAAGCTGAAGCAGAAGGAGCGATGGAACCTGGGAGAGGCTGGAAGCTTCATGGCCCAGCTTTTAAGGACTTTGCTGTCAAAGCAAAGTGCATAAGCAGCGATATCCCAATCTAGGATGTTCTCAAGATTGGAAGGATTCAGCACTATGGATAAAGTCTTGGTGACTTGGACCCTTCAAATCTGTGTAGGGGAGTTTGAAATGAATCCTGTTTCCAATGGTGAGTTTAGTGGCTAAGATAGCGGGTTTGTAGCAGTATATATGTCAGAAGAGGGACTCAGGAAGCAAGTCTGACCCAGCCAGAAAGGAACAATCAAGAGCAAAGGGCATTATTTTAGGAGCATCCATGATGGTGTTCGGTGCATCTGCAAAAGGAGCCAAATCCAGGAGAACTTTGAAATCTAACTCTGGAATTTATGACAGAGGAAGGATTAGTTGCGAGTCATATGAAACAATTGCTAGTCTGGTTTCTAAAGGGTTGGTTATCGTTTATGGTAGTTCCATGGAAGGACTAGATACTGGTGCCAGACTAGGCGTATGAGTCCTGGAAGGACCATAGAAGAGGTTCCGTCATGCAGTCTGACTCATCTGCTGGAAGAGCCAAAGATCTTGATCAGACAAACTGTTGAGTAGCTTTCGTATTGTGACTCAAATTTGACATATGAGATTTATAAGAGGGGGTTGTTGGACTTATATGATAGTCAACGTTATGCACTCTATAATTGATTAAGCTCTAATATAGGAGAAATTAATCTCAAAATTAATGGGATAATCTCTCCAGAGAAGAATTAAGAATGATATGAGCCAAGAGGTTATGAGAAGAAAATAACAAGGGCATACATAAATAAGCATTCTTAATTGGGCCATGAAATGAAATCATCAGCATAAGTCTCCTGTCTATGATGAGGAGAAAATCAGGAAATTAAGGACGCCAGACTAAGGATCCTGAATATGACAGCGGGTCATATGCCCTGATAGGGGAAAACTGGATCCCAGGACTAATATTGTCATGAGTTAATCAATCAGCCTGGCACAACAGTAGACATGGTGACTGCGCTCTGAGTAGGTGGTAGCGAGGAGTAAGAGGAAGAGAGCTGCTTGCCAAAAATTGACCTGAGCAGCATTGACCATTGGTGATTGTACTCCGCTTGAGCCAATGAAGTATTCAGCTGAGTGTCTGAAAGCGGTATTCTCATGCCCTGGTCCTTTTCTTGCTGTAATCTAGGCAATAGGGGGATGTGTTGGGATTTTTGCCCATATTCCCAGCCGTCTAGATTACCAGGAATTGCTAGGGGATAATTCCCTAATGTGAGGTGAATTGGAATTCAGTTTACCCTGAATTTGGGGTAACTATGTTTGGGGGATTTTAGGATGTTTGGCTGGTCAGATCCATCAAGGATCAATATGGATGAATTCTTAAGATCTCATTAGTCAGAGTTGCTGATGAAATAGGGGCATCTGATAGTGATTAACTATCAGATGTACTGATTGGGATTGGTTGGGTTTCATCACCAACTGATTGGAAATGTAAGTATTAAGTTGTGAGGTGAGTTATGCCTCCCTCAACTAGCGAATCAATCAGTTTGTTTGTGACCTACCTTATTGGGTAACAAGTCCCATTACCTAAGCAGGTCGCTAGTTAAGTATGGTTCATTTGCTTGGATTAAGAGGAAAATGTTAGGTACATATTTTCCAACTCTTTCTGTTTTAGGTCTTGAGTGTAAGTCTTGGGTACCAGCCCTTGAAGCTGGATAGGGCTCAGCACCCTTTCTGGACAAAGAGGGGGCCCAAGGCTCCTGTGTACCCTCTGTTATAACTGGGTGACCTTGCCACGTGATAGATGAGCACTCGGTGACAGTTTTCTCCCCAAAGCTGCCCCACTCCCACCACTTCCCTCCTCTTCAATCCTGGTAAGATCGATAGAGGGGTCTGCAGGGAGGTGGTTCACGTTAGGGGGCTTGGAGGGGGTCCAGAGGCCACCCACTCCCCAGGCCATCCATGGAAAAAATTGGGAAAATGGCAATTCCCAGTGTCAGAGCCCAGCCAATAAATTCCAGACTGGGGGGCTGGTTCAGGTTGGCTGGGTTCAGGAGCCAGATCAGAACATGGCTTGTATCAAAAACCCGGGTGCAAATGGCTTGGATCATCAGGTCCAATGGTCCAAGGCAGTTCCAGGAGGTTTGGATTGTGTGAGCTGCCCAATCATGGGATCAGACTGAATTGCAACAAACACAATCCATGTACCCTGCTTTCTGAGACAAACCAGGAATGCCCATGCCATGCAAATCGGCCAAGTCAAGTCATTGGAACCCAGATTGGCAGCATCAATCTGGCTTGGTTGCAAGAAGTTGGGAAAATTTGCAAAAAAATTTTTTAAGCCTCTGCCAAATTGGGAGCCACCTTTCACCCCCCTCCAAGTCAGCCAACCGAATTCCCTCCCCATTCCCCAAATAACCAATCCCCTGAATCCTCCCTATGCCTATCAAACCATTTAAAAGGCATCTGGCCCCACCGAGGCAGCTGTCAGTTCATTATTTTTAGTTTTGTCAAAATAAAAATCCGTGTATCTGCTTAGTTTTTTGCGGACTCCACCCATTTTTAACATATATTGAAACACCATTCCATCATTTGATCTGATGAAGCATGCTGTCGCCTTGGGACCATTTAGTACTAAAAAAAGAAGCATGCTGTCGCCTAGATCCTTTTCCCAATGTTCACAGACTGGATTATCCAGTTGCTCAATCCTGCCATGTGGCAGCAGATTGTCAACATGATAATCTGGCCTTCCCCCAAAGGTGAGCCCACTGTTCCATTCATTCCTTCACGTTCATTAAATGGAGGCCATTTTGTTTATTCAGACGTTGAGTCCGCCGAGTCTGCTCCCCAGGGGGAGCAGTCTCAAAGCGCCCCTGACCTGCCGCACATAGGTTTAGCTCCATTTGCCACCCTTGCCACTGCAGGTCCCGCTCACCAGCAGGACCTTGAGTGTCCCCATTTGGGGAAACTCAGTTCCAGCTCCTCCTATGGGGTTTCCTCCACTTCTACCCACATTCCCAACGACGTGGTGGCCTCTGTGCCGCCTCCTGCTGGTGCACCAGCCTCTCCTTCGAGTTCTGAAGGCCAGCAACCACATTCCCTGGAGGAGTCATCATCCTCCCTGCCTCTCCCGCCCTTAGGGGTTTTCCCCTGTAAGACTCGTGGTTGCCCCCAACATAACCATCTGGTTTGCCTTGGGGCCTTTAGTACATTTTTGAATGTTTGCTTTCCTCACATGTCCCATAGTTCCCCACTTATCTTAGTCGCTTGAACCACTATGCCTCTGTCATTCTGGGCCCTCCACTGGGTGCTTGCGCACCCTGACTGGGAGCCCAGTCTAGTTCTTCTTAGCCGCATCCATGACATTGAGGATGTCCAACAACGGAATCCTAGCCAGGATGGTTAAGACCATCGCCGCTGAGATGAGGATGGGTGATTCAATGGCAACGGCTGCCTTTTCATCAAAAAGGTGTCAACTGAGGGTTGGGCGCCAAATACCCCATTATAAATTCCCTAAAATTCACCAATAAAGAGATAGTTTTTATCTGGTATATAGTTTTAAGTAGTAAACTTTATCATCTTTTATTTATTCTATTCTTCTCAGGGATATTATTACTGTGTGCGATAATTGGGAGACTCAATAAGGAAAAGAGTAAGGATTTGGGCGGAGATCAAGAGAAAAAGCAGAAACAAATCAGGTATTGCTGCTAACTGTGTGTAAAATTGGAGAAACTGTCAACGGGAATCTCAGAGAAGATTGGGTTAGACGATGTGATGAAATGAATCCCTATTTTAAGACATCACAAGTATTTTGAGCGGAATAACTGGCCAAGATTTGGGCCAAGATCTAAGGATTCTATTCAACTATGGATAATAGTCGTCATACTATTATCAACCAATTATATCAATTATCATACAATGTGGACAAATCTCACAAAATCTGAACCTGTGCAAGTAATAAGTTTATAGGGATTATTGACCAAATAATAACCAAACCCATAAATTTTTACTACTACCATTTCCCAATTGTTTAGTTCTGAACATTTTGCTTATTATTTAGTTTTTACTAACATCTTAGGCTTCCCACACTACACCAAAAAATAAAGCCACCTAATCCAATCAATTAGGAGCAATTGCTTTTATGATCTGGCCACCCAATTTACTCCAGTAAATCACAAACCGCTAATTGGTTTTTGATCTATGAAACTTGACCTATGGGGCTATCACATGAGATTAGGTTTTGCATTGAAATTCCAAAAATTTCTTGCCAAATCTAACTTAATTTCCAGTGCCTTTAACCTTATTCATGGTCACCAGGTTTATTTAAAAGCCAAATTGCCCAATTCGGACCTTGTGACTAACCCAACTAAGAATCTTGTCCCCATCACTGAAAGTCAGGCTGAAGCCATTATGCTTCATGCCAGGTTGGGGGAGCCCCTATTTACTACAGGCGATGCAACTGTCCATCCAGTTGAGTCTGGAGGGGGCTCTGTCAGGCTTTGCCCCATTTCAAGTAAAGCATTGACTTTGGATTTCCATATGGCTTATTATTAAAATAGCCTCATGTTTTCATTTAATCAATATTTTATTAACTGATGCTTTGCTGGGCTGAAAGCCCATAATTATCAACTTCAAGTCACTATTCTGTTAATTGATGCTTTATTAGCTAAACAGCCAAAAATTAATATTAGCTTTAAATCTTTAACATTGATCAATCCCCATTTACATAGTTAAACACTAACCTGAAATACTCCAGATAAATTGGCTTAACAATCACTTTCTGAGAAGCTAAGCGATTTCTACCTGTTCCCACATAGCCCTTATTTTCCCTAGACCGATTAACGTGCTATAATGACATCTACTAAAGGACCTTTTTTGCTTACAAAGTTTATTATGCCTAGTTTATACTTTATTTTGTCTGTTCAAGTGAACAAGTGTTTGACTGATGACGATAGTTCCGTCAAGAGCTTGCCCTAGAGACCTGAAGTCTGCTAAGAGATTCCTCTGATGCCACACCAATTAATAATTGCATAGCCTTTAAAAGACTCAGCCTTCAAATTATAATAAAAAACTTAACTCTGACCATATTGAAGAAGATCCTAACTCTGAATCGTACTTTAAGACCATGTACACATCTGGAGAAGGAACAGTTACGTATTTTCTACTGATGTATGAGAACATCATGGATGGTGCTAGTGATATCCAAAAAGCTCTCCACATGAAAGGGTATATGAGCTTTGAGGCTCAGGAGGTCCTTAGCTCAAGCCTACAACCTTGACTATCTTGTGTCAAAGTGAAAAGTATCCTAATTTCTGAGTTCAATAGTGACCAAGGTGTCTAAAATATGAAACAAGAGTTTCTCTTGATGAAAGTGGGCAAGAATGAGTTGTTCATGAATTACGCCTCACACTACTATATCAAGCTCAACAAAATTTGGACTATAGGAACTATGGATTTACCTACCGCAAAACTGGATTGCTGAGTTCATTCAAGATTTGACCAATTAAAATATGCATATAACTCTAGCAGTTAAGAGCACGACACTCTCAAGGCGCTTATGGAAGCGTTGCTCAACATACAAGGGTTGTATAAAGCTGAATACAAGACCATGAGAACACCACTCTCTCAATGAGTTAGCAAGGCCATCTATTTTACTAATGAAACGGGCGACAAACCAAAGAATAAGATATCCAAACCACCTGAGCACTTGCCTCATCAAGAGTTACCTGCAATAAGTGCAGCCAAACTTGGGTACTTTTATCAATCTTGTCTGTTACTTGTCATGGAAAAGTTTAAAACAACACCTAATGTGGATACCCCAACGCTGTAAGCTGGGTGGATCTCCAACTGAGGGTGAAGATGATTTTGAGGATGACAATTTGGCTAGTACAGGATACCACCTGTTTAAGGCACCTAGCGCGGTGGCTGTGCCTGCTAGATTAAGAGTTTACAGCAATGACAAATCAAAATCGTGCAATACCTACCTGGTGCAAGTGAAGCATACTACCTGGGTCATTAATATAGTTAAAGAAGGAGAGAAGTTAGTTATGGCTACCTTCAAGAGTTTGACACTAAACGGTTAGGATGCTGTCAAAGATACAACGAGTACTGCTGCTCTTAGACAGTTTGAAGAATCTGCTAATGATGTATTCACCACTTAACCCCTTTAAGCAGGAGCATAATGAAAGTGGAAATGATCATCTAGAAAATGCGTGTCTTGGAAGTACTGGAAACTAGGACTCCAGTCAAAATCATCTCATCTAAGCTCATGAAGAAGCTGAAGTTCATGCCTAATATCAATTATAACTTGATGTACTGCACTGTAGAACCAGGCGTTAACTACGCTCTATAAGCTTATTCAGTGCTACCCTTATGCTTTGGATGAACGGTCCTAACGGCACCAGCAGTGCTATTAGACAACGATCTATATATGATTTCTTGATTTGGATGCAGTTTCTTGAAGTTTGGTGCAAAGATTGATTTCAGATCTAGCACTGTGAGCACTTTGAGTTACTAACTTCTTCTGATATTTAGGGACAAGGATGTCAAACTGTGGAAACAATGGATGTGCTTGGTTGAAAAAAGTCAATCTCTTTAACCCATCCTCTACACCCTGACTGAAAAGGGTGTGAAGTAGTTTTCGCCTAATGTTAACATGGAAGAAGGGCTTCTGCTAAGTGTTAGTGAGACTACAGATATTCGACCAGGGGATCAACGCCGGATGACCATGTCATTTAGTGTGAGGATTCCACTGGATACCAATATTGGAATTATACAGCTGTTACAGGATATGTGAGCAAGAACCTATTGTACAAGGGTTCTATGACACAAATTACGCAGAAGAGTTGAAAATAATTTTGTTAAATATCACTACTCAACCTATCAGAGTCAAAAAGTACAAGTTGGTGCACTGTCCCAATTGACCATTTGCCAGGACATTGAATTTGTACATGCATTAAGTTATTTTGGTAAGCTTGTGTTTGGGAATGTGACCCCTAAACAGCAGAAGGAGCTTGGTGAACTGTTTATTGAGTTCAGCGACATCTTCAGTACTGGATCCAATGATTATGACCTTTGAAAGGGCTAGGTTCACAAAATGATATTGGTTCTGCTATACCATTAAATCTACGCCCTACTACTGCTCAAAAGCAGAGGATGCCGTTAATTCTTAATATCTGAACCAATAAGCCAAAGCAGGGCTAATCAGATCTTTGAAGTGTACCTGGGCATCTCCTTTGTTGCTTTTATGCAAAAATGATGGAACCCATAGAGTAGTCATGGAAGACCACTGTTTAAATGAGATAATGAAGAAGGAATCATACCTGCTCCTACATATTAATGACACTCTAAATTCCTTGGTGGCTCAAAGTATTTTTCAGCGATGGAACTGGCCAGTGGTTACTGGAAGATGAATGCTCTCGTCAGAACATCAGGAGAAATGCGCCCTGACTAGTAGCCAGGGGTTGTTTGAGCCCACAAGGATGCTGCAGAAGCTCTGCAAGGCCCCTTCTACCTTTCAGCACACAATAGATCGCATTTTTGGTTATCTCGAGTTTTTATGCATAATAGTGTATCTTGACAACATCATCAAATTTAGCTGAACATTTCAATAGCATCTACAACACCTTCAAGAGGTCTTTATATGGATTCAAGCATCCAATCTGAAGCTAAAATGGAGCAAGTGCACCCTTCTCAAGAGTAAGTTAGTGTTTCTTGGGCATTAGATCAACCCTAATAGAATCAAGCCTCAAGATGGGAAGATGAAAGCCATCTTGGCTATGTAGCCATCAAGGAGTATGAGAGATATCCAAATGTTCCTCATGATGGTGGGATATTTTGAAAGGTTATCATTTAGACGACTTGATATCACCTCTTACACACCTGCTCACAAGGAAATAAAGTTTGAGTGGGGCCTGGAACAGGAGCAGGCCTTCATAGAATTAAAGGCAAGATTGGTAGAGGCGCTAAGCTTGGGCATATCCAGACTTTAACAAAACATTCTATTTATACACTATCGCCAGTGACATAGGACTTGGCTCGATCTTGGTACAATTGGATGAATATGGGGTGCATCACCCATGTTGAAACTGGCATTAGGGCGTTATATTTTAACTGCACAGTTAAATACATATTAACTCAAATTACTGTATGAAGACAGCAGCTTTGATCAAACTCGAAAAAAGGGAAAGATAGTGTCAGCAATAAGTTTTAGAAACTAAGAAAACAAGAGAGTAACATGTAGTATAAAATACTGACAGAGGCTCATGGGCTTTCTCGAGTAGTTGACCTGATAGGTTATAAACTTAACTTAAAAAGATCCCCTTCCTTGGCAACCCTCTAAGTTATCCTACATCTACCAGAGCTTTCATTGGTGCCTCCCGTGGTTGCTAAGCAGCACCTCCAAATGGTAGACTAAAATTATTTTATCCATATTAGGTCAGAAACTGAATGACTAAGGCCAATGCATTTTTATGTAAATATGCGCTATGCTAGATGCAGTCAAGTTACTGGATTTCCGCCATAGTAGATATATGGCCCTAAACTGATGGTTTTACGCTGACATAGGGCAACATAGACTAGTACACTGAATTAAACTAGGGGTCAATATAAAGATCAAAGACACAGTGTCAAGAGCCAATAAAGTTAGAAATAGAGATGTTCTGACAGGATTTTAGGAATCTGATTAACAATAATCAATACTTTAGGTCACTAATATAATGCAAAGGCCATGCGGCTTAATACCAGTTATAACACTTGAATCTGCTATCTAGTTATTTGTTGCGGTATTGAATTAAAATTATACATAGATGGTATTCAGATGGTTGGTCAAACCTTATTACAACACTTCACCCACTTGACCAAACATTGGATAACAAAGATGTGTGGAGTCATCTAGTACTAAAAAAAAAAGATGTGTGGAGTCAGCTAACTCATAGAATTTGAAGCTGTTGACCCAGAACTCTTATGATACTTCTTTAAGATTTAGCATACACCCAATTTTTAAAGTGCCCTTTAACTGTATTCTTCACGGTGTAGGCATCTGTAGATGTCCTCTCAATGACTTCAAAATGCCCTTTCCATATATGCTAAAGCTTACAGTGTAACTAAATTATGGTTATCATAATATAAAACTTGTTCTTCTATAAAAAAGTGTGGTAGCGGCTTCTGTTCTGTGTTATCTCATATATGGGATTTTCTTTTCTGAGCTAGAACATTGGAATATGCAGTGCTCTGTAGTCAAATTAAAGTCTTTACCATCGTTTCCAGATATTTTTGGGAGTCATGACTTCTAGAATGACATAAGAATATAAAATTAGGGGAAGAACTGTTTGCTTCCCATGTTGTAAGAGAAAGGGGAAAGTCACATGGCTAAGTAATAAGATATGTTATAAGAAAATCGGCGGAAGGCAAGAAATGTTCCATATAGAAATTTTCATCATAATCTTATGCAAAATCCCAATGAGAGTATCATTTACTCATTTGACAGTGCGTTGATCTCAGGGTGGTAGGTCATAGTCAATACTCCGCTTATACCTATTAAGTCATTAAGCTTAGAAATCATTTGAGATTTAAAGTTATTTTTATTATCTGTCATGGTTGGATGACTTAATAGTGGGAACAAACGCCAGGGATAAGGCTGGGCGACAGGAGGCCCAAAAGGTGAAACTTTAGGCTCTTCCTGACCTTAAACACACATTAGACTAATGCTGGGTACAAGCAAAATATGCCCAGGTTGGTACTAACGGGGTACAAAACGCCCAGCCCCTTATCTCAGCCCAGGCGTTGAAATGAACGATCTACATAACAAACAAAGATGTTTCAATTTGGATAATTGGAGAATGAGGGTTTGAATCCCATTAAAGTTACAAAATCATGTGCTTGGTAGAATACATCTTCAATCAATCACTTAAGTGAAGGCACTTTGGACATTTTACCAAATTAAATGGGAGCATTTGCCTTTTGGAGCATCAAGGCTTGGGCACACTTCTGCAGACCCATAATTACCCCAACTAGGTTTAAATATGTTTTTTGCAACCAACATTCCTTGTTTGTCAACTTTCTTCTATAAAATTTCCCCGTTTTACTGCTTTATAAAATGCTAATCTGAACAATCCTGTGCGCGGACCCCTTTGAGGAGGTCTCGCGCTACCTTAACCATTCCATTTTAACTACAATAAGCTTATCCCCTAGTGCACTATTGGTTCGCCCAGGTACCTTCCAACTTGGGGCGGTTAACCCTTCTCTCATTGTGCACCGCGTTTATTTTGGTTGGTTATTTATTGCACTCTTTTGCTTTAGTTATATCTGCTCCAGCACCCTCTGCTGGGCTCTAGTAGTTATGGTATTAATGGCTAGTTTCCCAGCGTTGGCTCTGTGCACCAAGCACCACCATGCTGGAAACAAGAGAGTTATAGACACACTCCTTAAATTAGTCAACCAACCACTTAAATCTATGTGCACAAGCTTTTTCCATGTGTTACTTTTCTGAAGTGGAAACAGTGGGTGATGGCTGTGGGCTTCAGCTGTCGTTAGCCGCACTGCTGTTTCCCCTTTTTCCTGAAGGTTGGAGAAACTCGGCGGTATTGAGTTGCCTCCAACTGTAAAGTTACCATTCTTTATGTGCTCATAACTGGTGGATATGGACGCTTTGAGGGCTGAAAGTTGTGATTCCCCAACTTTCTGCCAAATTTATCAATTTCAGATTATTAAACGAGTTTTCCTTCAACAGCGCGTTCAGACAATGCAGGTGGAATTGGCGCAGATGGGCCTGGGGGTTGGCCTTGGATAACGTTGGGCCTTCCATTGCAGTTGGGGGAATAGGGACATTCGCGCCTAAAAATGCGTTTTATGACGGAAATTTTATATAAACCTCTGAGCTGTTTATTAGCTCTTATGGCCTGGATGAGAACCCTATTCCAATATATCAAATAACCCCTGAGAACCCTCGTTTGACCCCTACCATGATCCATGGCACTCAAGAAGTGGAGAAAGAACTTCGTTTTAAATATAATAAAGTGCATGCGCCTGCAGAAGGCATGGTGGGGTATGTGGCTCAGTAGTAAGAGTGGCCAACTATCCCTCCTCCTTCTATGATTCCTGTCACGATTCCAATATGACTGGACAATAAAGCCCTAAGTCAATATGGCTGAATGAATGATCTGCTATAACTGAACCGGTACTAGTAATTTAAGCGCTTTGAAATGAGGCATTTGGCGAATAAAGAGGATTTATGCTGAGATTCAATACAAATGAGAGTAATATGAAAAGGGAAGCAGAATAGAAGAGTACCAAGCTGAGGATGCATCCAGCTGGGGAACCAAGGTATAAAGAGTCTGATGGAAGATAAAAGGGGAGGTTTTTTGACAAGAAAGGGAGCGCGCAGATAAGTCTGCTATTGATACTAAAATAAAAGGTCAAAATAAGGGGCGATAGCTCCATACATATTT
Organism: Massospora cicadina; assembly: GCA_022478985.1. Lineage (NCBI taxonomy): Eukaryota > Fungi > Entomophthoromycota > Entomophthoromycetes > Entomophthorales > Entomophthoraceae > Massospora > Massospora cicadina. Next base: position 28,827 of record JAKSZP010016277.1, on the reverse strand, counting down.
CATTAAGTTTTATTATAAATTGGCGATCCTCATATCATCCGATTTGGTTGCTCAATGGCTCATACCCTGTGCAAAACCAACTCAGCGGAATCGAGCTCAACTGCCAAGAATTAACAGTGGTGCTCTCTACAGGGGAGCCCATTGATCAACTAATCACAACTTCATCAATGGTACTTATGGCGCAACCAGCTTGCTCTGATGAGGTGCTACCCCCAGTGATTAAAATAACTCACTATGGGAGACTGAAGCTTGCTGTGGATACCTACTTCAGGCGCAAACAGTGTTGTTTCAGGAGAACAAGAATACTACTGAGCAGCTCAACCATGCCTTCCGCCAACTGCTTCTGGTGGGTGACCATGCCAACCAACTTACCAACTTTTTGAGCAGCATGATGGAGTGGCTAGAATGTGCGGAGTATAAATTAGATAAGGTCATTAAGGAAAAAGAAATCTGCAGTGACAGTATGCCCTCATTTAACCGTGATGGTAACATACATGGGTTTTTCAAGTGGTTTGAGTTTGCCATAGAGGGGGCTTCCAATCAACAAAAAGCTAAACTATTGTTATCTGCGTTGGATGTTTCAAGTGCTGATCAAGTTACTTGTTATCTTAAAGACAGTACTGTAGTGTACCAAGTGGTGAAGGAGACTTTAATTAGCCTGTTTGTGGGCAAAGCGAAAATAGCTCAACGCAAGGCAGATTTTTTAATAATATCTTTTCAAAAAAATGATCTTTAACACAGTTTGCGGAGTTATTCACTAATGAGGCTCATGTGTTGTTGGGTGCCAATGTCTTATCTAATGAGGAGGTGGGTATAGCAATGATGGCAGCTGTCAAACCATATTGGGAGCTTTATAACGCTATGTCCCATGTGCTGGATGGGGATACTGGACTCATCCAAATTGTGAACGCTTTACGTTGGCTCTCTGCCACAAACAGCCCCCCTAATGTAGCCTGGAAAATCGCTGTTTCCCCCACTCCAACCCTTGCGGCATATAGGCCGCAGCGACTGGGTTATCATCCACTGGAACATATTCATCTCTCACATTAGTCAATAGACCCTTTCCGGCCTGAGTACGCTTCACTAGTTTGTCCGCGACCTTGGAACTTTCCCAGCAACATTTGACCTGGTTCTTCTGCCCCTAACTATATATGCACACCTTTTATGAACGCTTGCTTCCAGTGCGGACAAAGAGGGCATTATGCAGCCAATTGCCCTAGCCACCCACGTGTGTTTGCAATGCCAACAAAGATAATTGAGCAGGGAAAAGCTCGAGCGGAGTAGAGATGGGAACACTCTATCTCCACTAAGTCCAATTCACTTGTCCCCAACAATCCCCAACCGTTTTTTTGGGAAAAATTGAACCTCAATCAGATGATGTGTTATACCAGCAGCTTTCATTGGATACCCCTGCTTCTGCTTCCATGAGTAAAGGCTCACCACATCAGGCTTAGTTTCGCCAGGACATGCAAAATCCATATGCATGGCAGATCCTGGAATAGACTGACATTAGCAAACTGGATCCTTCACTGAATGTCACTCCTTTAGTAGGGGTTACCGTAGCCATTCCGGTGGAGAAAATCTCTAGTGAGTATCCTCAAGTTGGCAAGGGCGTTTCTTCTTTTTTGAGTAGCACAAAGCCCTTGAACATACAAGCAATACACACCAATGATTTTTCTTACTCAGAATGTACTTATTGCGACATATTCGTTCAAAACACAAAAATCCGCGTTATCATGGACATGTGAGCACCTGTGAACATAGTCTCCACTTGGTTGGTGGCTAAACTTATGTTGAAACCGGATTTGGACCATCACATAGTATATGGGACTGCGGGAACGCACAGCACAGTGTTGGAAGAAGCATATAGCGCGCTGCCTCTACAAATTTGGGTCAGTCCAGGTGTCTGCTCCAGCGGTGGTTTTGCCAAATAACCACTACAATATGTTAATTGGCGCGGCTTTCATGAGGAAATTTGGCATTGTGATAGATATGGCGTAAGAAACCCTTACCATATTTGTCAACAAATTCCAGTATATTTTCCTCTGGTGGAATCCCAACGGATCCAGTCCACTCTGGTCAGATCAATCTAGCATACAGTGATGGAGTAATCCCTGTTTTCTACCAGCGATTGAGTTGGCGGACCAAGATCCTCCCCAACCAGATATATGAGTATAAGGGAATCCTGCTTTGAGCAACGCGCCCTTTAAGCTTACCATCTGGACACCAGGGCATAAAAGGGACTGGGCTCAAAATCGAAGTCCCTAAGGGGCTTTATGGAGAAATCCTGGCGCCTTATCAGCACTCGTGGCTCAAACCACACGTGGCTCCAGGGTTATTGTTTCCTGGGAATGGGGAGGTGAAGGTGCTGCTCGTGAACCTACAGAAGGAGACAATGACAATCAGGCGGCACCAAGTGGTGGCTTACCTACATTTCGTCCCTATCAGGGAAGTTTGTCATATTCATGACTTTGGCTCATGGGAAGATCTCAGATTACTGGCTCTCTCCTTGTTTGGCGTACTGACTGTAGTACCACGGGAAGCGCTCATGGGATTATCAGCGGAACAACAAGATAAGGCTATGGCCTTATTTGAAAAGTATCAGGATATTTTTGCTAATGATGATCATGACCTTGGATGCGCTCAAGGGGTGGTACATTGGATAGATATGGGGGATCACTCTCCCATTCGTTCCTGACCCATTAGACATTCAAAAGCAGTGGAAGAGGTTGTCTCTGACAAATTAGATAAACTTATTAGCAAGGAATGCTAGAGATGTCAAACAGTCCGTGGGCATCACCTGTGCTCATCATAAATAAAGAAGGATGGCACAAATCAAGTGGTTATTGACTATCATAAACTCAATAACATAATAAAGAAGGATTCTTACCCTCTTCCACAGATTGATGATGCGTTAGACTGATTGGGTGGGGCAAACTATTTTTCTGCCATGGATCTGATCTTGGGGTATTGGCAGATCAAATTGCCATTAATGGAATGGGAGAAATGTGTGCAATCATCACCTCAAGAGGATTGTTCCAGCTGACACACATGCTGCAAGGGTTGTGTAATGCTCCAGCTACGTTCCAGCGTGCCATGGATACGATTTTAGGTGATTTAAAGCTGTCCTGCGTCTTAGTTTACCTTGATGACATCAATGTGTTTTTGTGGACATTTACAGAGCACCTAGACCACTTGGAGCAAGTGTTTCAGCGCCTCGCCGCCACTAATATCAAAATTAAGCCTCAAAAGTGCCATTTCTTTAAGGAGCAATTAGAATACCTCAGGTTTGTCATGGATTCACATGGGCTTAAACTGCAGCCAGCTAAAGTGGAAGTGATAAGCATGATGACTCGCCCAGTGAATAAGCAGGACATTCAAGTGTTTCTGGGAATGGTTGGGTATTACTGACGGTTCATTCCCAATTTCAGCTGCATTGGGGCCCCACTTTTTGAGCTATTAAAGAAAAACGCTTCTTTCAATTGGACAGAATAATGTCAGAACGCTTTTGATGTATTGCGTACCGCGTTAGCAAGCGCACCCATTTTGCAATACCCCAACTTTGATAAGCCATTCATAGTGCAAATGGATGCCTCGCTCTCCGCTATAGGGGCAGTATTATCTCAGAAGGACGATGATGGCGTGGAGCATCCTGTTACCTTCTGTAGTTGAAGTTTGAACTGTCACAAACGGAACTACACCATTGCTGAGTGAGAATGTTTAGCGATAATTTATGCTTATAAACAGTTTTGAGTATACATGCATGGGGTACAATTCCAAGTCATAACAGGACCATGCTTCCTTGCGTTGGTTGCAGAATCTGCATGAACCAGAAGGACGGCTTGCACGTTGGGCGTTGAAGCTGCAAGCATATGATTTTGAGATTTTTGTATCAACAGGGAGCGAAACATCAAAATGCGGATTGTCTCTCTAGGCTGCCAACAGTCGCAATCACAGTGGATCTAGCTGACATAATGTATGAGAAGATGGTGGTAAATAAATACCAGGATGAGCCGCCGCATGTGATCAAGGTACTAGATGGACTTTGGGTGGATACCTTTCTACATGAGGGAGAACTATATAAGCGGATTGGCGATCAGATGCTGAGTTTCCCTAAGCCTTCGGCCCAACCCTCAATAATTATGGATGCTCATTGGGCTGTTGGCCATGGAGGATTGTGGAAGACACTAGAATTCTTGTTACCACAATACTTCTGGGAAAACATGCATTACAATGTATTGGAAACGGTTAGTTGCTGCCATCAGTGTCAAATAGAAAAACCTTTCCACAAGAAAACCACCTACCAACAAGTGAAACCCTGGTTCACATGGCACACCATTTCCATTGATGTAGTGGGACCTCTGCCAAATAGTGCCAATTGATCCAAGTATATAATTGTCACTATTGATCACTTGACCCAATGGGTGGAAGCCAAAGCTATTAGCGACTTGGGTGCGGTCACCACTGCCAAGTTCATTATGGAGTGCATTATACAGCGGCATGGCTGCCCGCAATTCATTCTGATGGACAACGGAACCAACTTCACTTCGCATATTTTACCAAAGTTAAACAAGTTGATGGCTATTCATGGGGTTTTTACCACCCCCTATCATCTGGAATCTAATGGGATGGTGGAGCAAGTCAATGGAACCCTAGTGAACATACTCTGCAAATTGATAACAGATCGTCCCTCAGAATGGAGTGCCCTTCTACCTAATGCTGTGTTCACTTATAATATCAGCTATCATTTGGCCACTGGTAAGAGCCTGTTTCAACTGCTGTATGGTCAACATCCAGATTTGCCTGCCTTGTTATATTCGTGTGTAGAGGACACTGGTGGGGTGAATCCTCAGCAATATCTAAATCAACTCACAGATACTTTAATCAAGTTGCAAACGGAAGCCTACTCCACCAGTCTAGAAAAGAAAATCTGTAGCCAGGCAGCCGACCAGAAGTGACAGAGCAGTCTTCCATTGTTTGCTGTAGGAGATTACGTTTTGTTCCACGATCAGCATGGATTTGGATGAAAAAATAAGCTCTCTGACATTTGGGTTGGCCCATTTGAGATTATTGAGAAGACTGGCACAGATGTCTACACCATTAAGGAACCCGCTGGGGGTCAGGTTATCAACTGAGTCCACGCGAAGTTCCTTCAAGCATAAAAACAATTAGAACCTATTTTCCAGTCAAGGAGGGGGTAATGTCGCGATTCCAATATGACTAGACGATAAAGCCCTAAGTCAATATGGCGGAATGAATGGAATCCTCTGGAATCGAACTGGTAATGGTAATTTAAGCGCTTCAAAATGAGGCATTTGGCAAATCAAGAGGATTTATGCTGATATTTGATACAAATGAGAGTAATATGAAAAGGGAAGCAGAATAGAAGAGTACCAAGCTGAGGATACATCTGGCTGGGGAACCAAGGTATAAAGAGTCTGATGGAAGATAAAAGGGGAGGTTTTTTGACAAGAAAGGGAGCACGCAGATAAGTCTGCAATTGATATTAAAATAAAAGGTCAAAATAAGGGGCGATAGCTCCATACATATTTCATTAAGTTTTATTATAAATTGGCGATCCTCATATCATCTGATTTGGTTGCTCAGTGGCTCATACCCTGTGAAAAACCAACTTAGAAGAATAGAGCTCAATTGCCGAGAATTAACAACTTTAAAACACACCTTGATGATGTGCTAATACCAGAGGATGAGTTTGTTGTTGATGTTCTGGCGTTGTCTGCTATTAATCAAGACCATTCAGGGTTTTTTCTACTTTTTGCTACCCATTTATCCCCTTTAGGGAAGTTCAGCACCACTGTACTGGTGGATACTGGCGCCTCTAATAACTTTATGGATCAATTCCTAGTCGACTACCTGGAGCTGAGTTACTTGCAAGGTTGTATGGTTAAGGGAGGGGCGTCCCAAGGTATTCCCACTCTGAATATTAGGGGGGACAGTGGACTTTCAGGTTGGCAAGTACCATTTGTCCAATACTTTCAGGCTATCAAAAACCTATTTTTCCCTATCATTTTAGGAGTTGAGTTGTGGCAGAAGTTTGATGTGAAAACCAACTTGAAAGAGAACACCCTATCCCTGACATTAAATAATGGTTGCACATTAATTCTTCCCTTGTTTGAGCTAACGCCCATGGAGAATTTCCCCACTGGCCCCACCTTCACCCTTTTAGCCTTGCCCCTTTGCTAAAGCCCTCAGGAGAAGTTCCTATACCTTCTTGTTTGGATGGGTTGGAATCATCTTTTGATGCAGCATCTGCTAGCGCACTCCCTAAGTACTAAGAGTTCAATTGTGACTTCACGCTCACTGTGGATCTGGTGCGTATATCTTCCCCCATTTACCCATTGACTGTCCGGGAGGATGAGGTGTTGGATGTGTGGGTGAAGGATCAGTTAGCCAAAGGTGATATTTTTCAGAGTTCCTCCCCTGTATGCTCCCCACTTCTCTTTGTTGAGAAATCTAATGTACTCTACACCTGTGCGTAGACTATGGGAACCTCAACAATGTCACTGTACCAGATCTCCATCCCATCCCTTTAGATTCTCAGATTGTTCGCTATGTAGAGAAGGCTAAGGTTTTCTCTAAGCTGGATTTCCTCAAAGCGTTCAATCAGATTTGAATTAAAAGGGACAGGAGTGGTTAACCGCATTCCATACCAGGAAAGGGATATTGCAATTTCAGGTCATGCCCTTTGGGCTTTAGAATGCCCCTGCTATATTTCAACGCCACATTAATGCAGCGTTGGGGACTTGTTAGGGGTATGCGCGATTTCCTACATGGATGATATCCTGGTCTTTTCCCCTTATCATGAGTCCCACGCAGTACACCTTTGGCAAGTGGTGGAGAGGATGAAGGCAGCCAGCCTTACGCTCAAGGTCAGTAAATGTGAATTCTTCAGTCCCAGGTCACTTTTCTGGGAAACGTCATGTTTGACCAAGGTCATATGTTAATTCCTGACAAGGAGAAGGCTATTCGTGAGTGGCCCACCCCCACCTCAGTCAAGAAATTGAGGAGTTTTTTGGGGACATGTACATTTCTCAAGAAGTTCACGCTCAAACTCTCCAAGGTGGTAGCACCCTTATATAAGGATAGCGATGCCAAGGCGCTTAAGTGGTCCTCAGATTTGGAGGATACTTTCCAAGCGGTGAAGTGCACTCTGTTATCCACATCCATCCTTTTTCCATGTTAACCCTTCCAAAGAGTTCATTATATCTTCTGATGCTTCCAACTTTGCCATAGCGGCTGCTTTGTTACAAGTGGGTGAAGATGGGACTAAGCATCTGGTGGGATATTTTTAGGAAAATGTCTCTGCCTAAGTTGAACTACGCCTTTTATGAAAGGAGTTATTAGCAGTGGTGGAGGCGCTGACTTATTGGCGTCACCACTTACATAACTCCTCCCAACCATTCCATGTACATACAGATCACCGGGCCTTGATGTATCACCGCGCTCCTCATGTCCTAACTCCACGGCAGACCCATTGGCATGAGACCCTTGCCCAATTTTCATTTTTTTATGAGTTCACCAAGGGCAAGGAGAATGGTTTGGCGGATGCTTTAAGCTGCAACCCTGCTTTGGCTCCCAATCCAAAGGAGGTAGAAATTCATAACACCCAGTTGATGATTCCGCCAGGTAAGATTCTGCCTCAACTTCCTGATTCCATGGGCAACACGCCAGCGCTTGCACCTCTGGAAATTGCAGCAGAATATAGTACGTTCAGAAAAGTAGTTCTTTATCAGCCATTATCAGCAAAATATATTGTGATTCTCGCTAAGAGCGCTCTGAATCAGGAGGACTTATCCAGGGGTTATCACGTGAAGGATGAGATGGTGTAAATTCAGGGACGCCTATGGGTTCCTGCTGGACCACTGCGTCTGGAAATCATCCGTGATCATCATGACAGAATCACTGTTGGTCATCCTGGGAAAGCAAAGACCTTGGAGTTGATATGACGCACTTACAATTGGAAGGGCTTGCCTGCTCAGGTGGGGCAGTATTGTAAGGAGTGCCTGATCTGCAATCAAATGAAACCCAATCGGCAATCTTTTGCAGGGTTGTTGGTAGCAGTCCAAAATGCTGAAGGGCCCTGGACTTCCCTATCAATGAATTTTTTTGTAGAATTACCCATTTCTGATGGTTATGATGCCATCATGGTGGTTGTGGACAGCTTTACGAAGTTCGCCCACTTTGTTACTTGCAGAATGACCATAACTGCTGCTGAGATGGCCAGGCTCTTCGTTACATATGTATTTGCGCTTCATGGGGTCCCCCAAGTAATAATTAGCAAGCATGAACCCCATTTTACCTCCATCTTTTTTATATAGTTGTGTAAAACTCTTCAGATTCGCCCCTGACATTCAAATGCCTATCTCCCCCAATCAGATGAGCAGACTGAACGAGTGAACCAGTGCTTGGAACCATTTCTGCGGAGTTACACCGCCGCAGATTATTCAGATTGGGTTTCTCACCTTCCTATGTCCAAGTTTAGCTACAGCAACACTTTGCACTCATCGATCAGTTGTTCACCCTTTTTCACCAACCATGGCTTTAACCCCGCCTTTAACATGGAGCCCAGCTGTGGTTTTAAAGTTAAAGCGGTGGTGGACGTTGCTAAGACCATCAAGAAAGTCCACCAAGGGGTTTCCACAAATTCGGAGATGGCTATGCTAATATATAAGAGAACGCTGATGGCAAGCGTCAAGTGGGTCCAGCATACAAGGAAGGGGATCTTGTGATGCATGATGCTCGTAACATCCCATTCAAGCAGCCATGCAAAAATCTGGGTCCAAAGAGGATTGGTCCTTAATGCATCATTAGAAAGGTGGGCCATGCCTCATACCAGTTGGATCTTCCTCCATGTTTCAGATTTTCTATCTTTCATGAGAGAAAATTGTCATTGTTTGAGGGCCCCCCACTTGAGACTCTCAAGGCTTATCTAGTGGATTGGACGCCAGAGTGGGAAGTGGAGGAAATAGTAGCCTCCCGCCACATTAAGAGACGTTTCAAGTACCTGGTATCCTGGAAGGGGTTTGACGCAGCTGAGAACAGTTGGGTGCTGGCGCATGATTGTGTACATGCCCAAGACCTGATCAAATCATTCCATAATCGTTTCCCTGAAGTTGCAGGATCAAAGACCCAAGCCAGCCGTTGCTGCTATGAACTTGTCACCCGCTCATAAGAACTTCTCCTTAGCGAATGCCCCTGGAGGGGGTGGAGCCCAAGAAGGTTGAGAGGGTAATGTCATGGTTGAATCACTTAATAGTGGGAACCAACGCCAGGGATAAGGCTGGGCGACAGGAGGCCCAAAATGTGAAACTTCAGGCTCTTCCTGACCTTAAACACACATTAGACCAATGCTGGGTACAAGCAAAATATGCTTAGGTTGGTACTAATGGGGTGCAAAACGCCCAGCCCCTTGTCTCAGACCAGGCGTTGAAATGAATGATCTATGTAATGAACAAAGACAGTTTAATTTTGTTAATTGGAGAACAAAGGTTTGAATCACATTCAAGTTACAAAATCATATGCTTGGGTAGAATACAGCTTCAATTGATCACTCAAGTGAAGGCACTTTGGACATTTTACTAAATTAAATGGGAGCGTTTGCCTTTTGGAGCATCAAGGCTTGGCACACTTCTGCAGACCCATAATTACCCCAACTAGGTTTAAATATGTTTTTTGCAACCAACATTCCTTGTTGGTCAACTTTCTTCAATAAAATTTTCCCGTTTTACCGCTTTATAAAATGCTAATCTGAACAATCCTGTGCGCGGACCCCTTTGAGGAGGTCTCAAGCTACCTTAACCATTCCATTTTAGCTACAATAAGCTTATCCCCTAGTGCACTATTGGTTCGCCCAGGTACCCTCCAACCTGGGACGGTTAACCCTTCTCTCCTTGTGCACCGCATTTATTTTGGTTGGTTATTTATTGCACTCTTTTGCTTTAGTTATATTTGCTCCAGCACCCTCTGCTAGGCTCTAGTAGCTATGGTATTAATGGCTAGTTTCCCAGCGTTGGCTCTGTGCACCAAGCACCGCCACGCTGGAAACAGGAGAGTTATAGACACTCTCATTACATTATCCAATAACAAAGATTAGAGGCATTCATGTCAATAGATGATTTCCTATAAAATAAACTTCGCCATAGTTGTGGCACCTAAATCTTGACCACCTTGCCTTCACTCACTTAAGTATGGTAATTATTGGCCACAAAAATATATTTAAATTGACCTGAATTTTTGGTGTTAGATTCTGGGTTCATTACTACTAGTTCCCAGAGGTTAACTGTACAGGTTTGGTTTGTGCACAATTTGCATTGATTTATATTGATATATGGGTGATAATAGTATGGAGAGTATTATCTGTAGCTGAATAAATAAACTAGGTTCTGATGTGGTCCAACACTAAACTTGGAATGTTCCATTACATACTATTTATGCTGACAATTAGGTACTTCTTCCCTCTTCTGGCTGAACTTAATCTACTCTGAGATTCAGAGGTTCCCAGCCTTAGTTCTCATCACGCTGAGTCAGTGGAAATCTGCCTTAAAGGTCTGCTTCTCTTCTAAGGATATCCAATCCTTACTTTTTATCACACCAAAGAGTCAACAAATATTTTACTACAACAATAATTAACTGAAGATGAATAGAGCTTATTACTGATATTATGATCTGCTTTATTATTATAAAATACTAGAAAATCAATAGGGGAATTTGGCGCCCAACTACTTGGTTGGCGCCTCAGTAAACAAACAGCAGCTGTTGCCATTTAATTTCCCTTTTCAGTCTCTTCTGTCAATGTTCTTCTCCATCAGGCTAAGGATTCCTCCATTGGATATCCCAGAGACCAAAAATGGAAAGAGCAAGAAAACGTGTCCCTAAAGTTTCTGCTCAATTACAGCGAACCAACCACATTTGGCTAGCGACCTGCTTAGGTAATGGGACTCTTTACCCATTATATCAGGTTGTAAACCAACTGATCAATTCACTAGTCGTAGGCGGCATCACTCGCCTCACAACTCCTACATAAATTCCCAATCAGTTGGTGATGAAACCCGATGATTTCAATTGGTACATCTTATAGTTAATCAACAATCAACTATCAACTGACTCAGTTTCATTGGCAACTCTGCATGGCGAGACCTTAGGCATTCACACGTATCAACCCCATTGGATCCAAATCCAGAGAATTACCCAAAAAGCTGCTGACATTACTAAGCAATTATCAAAATCAACCAATATCCAATTCACTCACTAGCAGGACTTATCCCCTAGTGAACCAGCAGATTCTCCAACCTAGGAAGCTGAAAAAATGGGCAAAAATACCAACAGTTAGCAACAGGCCCACAACGTCCATAGATACAGTATGTCATGCAATGTTTGGTTTGACCAACTGATAAGAGGTTGCTTTTTAGTAAGGGCCTTCCATTTGGCATTCCTTACAACAGCGGAGGGTCTTGTGAACGCAAAATTCATAGATTCCAGGTAATGATGCTGTTTCAATTGATCAAACGTTTTTTTAAAGCTGCAATGCCCCATCACTTTGTGATCCCCAGTAATAATATTGGTTCACTCCATGGGTTGAGGTAACCAAATTTTGATGATCACCTATTACCTTGCAAAGTTTCACATTTTGTACAACTGTGTCCTTTCATAATTTTCTAAGCGCACTGAACTTTCACCAGTTCAATGTAATATTGATGAGTCAGCATATTCCAAAATAAATCATCAGTTACATCAGCATTAAGGCCAGAGTAGGCATTCTAGATAGCCCATTAGATCTATGATGCTTAACGTTAGGTCAGTGTTTAATTTTTAAAATAGTAGGCTTGTAATTTCATGGCCCAGCGAGCCAACCATCCTTCCAGCCCCTTTAGATTATGCAACCAATGAAGAGAGGCATGATCATTTATTACAGTAAAGTTTACTAATGGATTAAACCCAGAATCATTTACATGCACAAATAACTTCTGAGCATTCTTTCTCATTTACCATTTAGTTTCATTCATGAACGTCCAAGGTTTTACTACAATAAGTCATGGGATGCTTAATTTCATCATTCAACTTGGAAACTGCCCCAATGGCGGTGAGTGAAGCATCCATTTGGCTAATAAATGTTTTTTGTTTTTGGGGTGCATTAACAGTGGCTTGGTTCAGATAAAGGCTTAGTTTATCAAAAGCAAGCTGACAGTTCTCAGTTCACTCAAAAGACACTCCATTTTTAGATAGGTGAAATAACGGTTCATCTATTTTGCTAAAGTTTTCTTTAAAAATGACGGTAATAGCCATTTATACCAAGGAACACTTGGATATCGTGCTTACTACTTGGTAGCGCCTTGTGTTCAATAGCTTCAACCTTCACTGGCTGGGCTGCAAGCCATTTTTATCAATGACAAACCCGGGTATTCAAACTTCTCACTAAAAGGTTGCACTTTCATAGCTTAATCTTCAGAGATGTCTTAGAAAAAAGCAGAGTACTTCTTTCAAATGCTGTAAGTGTTCTTTGAACGTTCTAGAAAAAACGTTGATATCATCTAAATATATGAGGAAGCAGGAAAGTTAAATCATCAAGGATACTATCCTTAGCCTGCTGGAAGGTCGCTGGGGATTTGCAAAGCTCCTGCAGCATTTGGTAGGTTGGTAGAGGCCCTGGGCAGTTATCATACCTCATTTTTAATGTTCCTCTTTGAACAGCTCAATCTGCCATTAACCTGAAATTAAATACATGGAGAAAAATACTGAGCGCTGCTCAAGCGGTCTAGTGCATCATTGATCCATGGTAAAGGAAAGAAAACTTTTTTGTAATATTGTATAGCTTCTGGTAATCGATTATTACGCAATTTGATCAATCTTCCTCTTAATCTTTAACACTGGGGAGGCCCAAGGACTCTTGGAGGTCACTAGCATCCCATGTTACACCAGCTGATTAATTTCAGATTTAATAACTTCATAAGCTACTTTTAACCACTTAATTAGATGAAGGTGAATTGGCATTTGGTTTCCGGTGTTAATACATTGAAATACATCATGGGCACAACCCAAATCACAGTCATCCTTAGGAAAAATAATGCTGTACTTGTCAAAATAGCCAGCACTTGATCCTTATCATCCTCAGTTAATTCATATAGGCTTTCCTGAGGCACTAGAGAGCAAACATATTGCTTTATATTGCCACTAAGGCCTACTTCATCAAATTGGCCAAAGTCAGAAACAGTCTAAACTTCTTTAATGGTTAACATATGTATAAAAGTGATAATTTGGGGTAACTTTATGTGAATAGGGTATGCATACAAATCAATCAATAGCAACTGACTTTCTCCATGGTCAGGGAGGATAACTCCAGTCGTAGTGACAAAACCCCATTGGAATAACAGAATGGCGCAAATATTTCGCCATATAATCCTTGAGAAATTTGTAAAAGAGATTTCAGTCCCACTATCACTTGATGGCCTGGCAGATTGGTTAGATTATAATTTTCATATAGTAGAATCCCAGTATATTACACAATCTGGTTTAATAACTGTTGCATCCAGGCCTAACCACTGAGCATACAAGGGAATTATTCCATCCTTACAAAAATAAGTTGACAACCCCTGAATTTGAGGAATTGGGGACTTGTTTTTTGATTATAAAATAAAGGGATGGTTTGCTATGATTTTTAAATTATTCTCCTTAAAATCAGCCTTTACTCCATGAGCTCTCATAAGTGAGGTTCCAATAATAAAGTCATATTTCTGATTTGGGAGAACGATAGCAGGAGTGGATATCTCCAGTGATCTGAATTGCAGCAGCAACGCACTTTACGCTCCCTCAGAAGTTGTAGGCTGAAGGCTGCTATAGCTGGCATGGTTACATGACACAATTGAGGGCACTGAATTTATAGATAAGGCTGGGCGTGAGGAGGCTAAAAGGGTAAATTTGGCAGGCCTCTCTGACTTTTTAGTTTTGTGTGCCCGTTAGGGCACACAGTGCGGGCAACTTTGCGGGATGAAACCCAGGGTACTGCCCCCGCTGCACTGGGGCTTCGCGAATCTAAGCACCAGGCCTCTCTGACCTGAAGCGTACCCTGAACCAATGCTTGGTAGAGGTAAGATATTCCAAAATTTGGTCCTGGTGGTGCACGTGATGGTCATCCCAGCATTACATTAAGATCATTAAAACGCACCAGCTTTGTTACTGATATTGATGGTTTTTATGGATGCTTGGAAAACGGAGTTTTGAAACCTATTCAATTTGTAATATTGCCAACTATGGAAGAATTCAGATGCAATTATTAATCTGAGTTCAGACTCTCTAAAGCTACAGTACCAGGCTGATGGTAGTGTGCGCTTATTTTTTTGTTTAGTCTTAGTACCACTCCCTCATATTGATGATTCTCCCCCCAGTTTTTAGTGTTAATTTTCTGAGACCTATCTTCCTTGTTAGTTGACTTACTTAATAAACCCCGTTAGCTTCATGCTTTTTTTCATGGTCCCTTGGCAAACTTGTGTGCAGACCTCCTTGGAGTTTCCAACAACATAGGACATTTTATTTTATCAAAATTAACAACGGAATTTGGTGCACACCTGGGCCGTCCTGGTCACCTCCAGATTGAGGCACCCAAGCACCCCAATACAGATCTACACCTAGTTATAGACTCCTCCTTGGAGTCCAACCAAGTTCTGTCGATTATTTATTATCTAAGAATATATTCTGTGTTGTATAACCTTTCTCTGGGTCCCCACTGCTCCAGAATCTTCTGAGGTGCCATGTTTCAATTTAACTAGTGACTAGTTCCCTTGTGGTTTGGCTGTACATCCTGCACCACCTCACTGGGAATTAGAGAGTTACAGACACTCTTAACAGTACTATAGATTTTTCAATGGTTTATATTATTAGCTAGGGCCAGCATCTTCACTAGTTTAGTGGATGCAATATTAACTATGCCCCATTGTCCACAATGGCATGGACTTTAAACTTATTTATTGAAATATCAATATATGTGCATTCAGAAAAATAAGCGTCCTCCAGATTTATTGTAGAACATCCAAATTTATCTGCCTGTCTTAAAATAGTTTGGGTCTTCAGACTTATCCTGGGACTGGATTCCATCAAATCTTCAAAAGAAATCTCTCCGTGGACCCATCTAATTAAGGGATATCACCAATGGTAATTGAAAGCTCTTGTAATACTAACCGTTGGCATATAACTTTGCTACTATTCTATGCGCCAAAATGGCTTCACCTTTCTTTGGGCCACAATGGGTCACAATGAACCTACTTCAGTGACATATTTCTGATCTGCCAGAGGTGAGATGCTTTACCATTCTTTGACCTAGCTGAAGTTGAGGTTAGAGATTCTTTCATATTTAAGATGTTTGTAGAAGAGGCAGATGTAGAAAATCCCAGCTCTAAACCACCCTACTTTTCCAAAGTCTGCCTCTTTAATGGGGTTCACAGAATAAACTCTAGCCTTGGAACTTGCCTTAGGACAATGATGGCATAATGTCCTAAATTCTTTCAACAATAAATGATCTAATTAATACCAGGTTCTTTGATATGAGGGCCATATGCCTGAGCTAATTCCTTAGGAGGGAAAAGTACCCCAGTCAGATTGTTCACGCAGTTCCCTTGGGCTGGAATTTGGCACTTCATTAGTGAAAGCGCAACAACAAAGATAATTCACTGTGTGTATAATATAGTCATCCTCATTCAATACTGGTATTAAAATTGATACAGCTCCATATAGGGCTCACAGGCGTGGTGAAGAGCGATCTGGGCGTTAAAATTATTTATGACGTTTGCCCAATAAAGTGTCTGCGCCTCCAAGTAAAAACGTCCAGCAAATACTTTGATATCTTAATATCTTAAAGGATATGCTAAGAAATTTAATCATATGGGTGGTCATCATTTCAGCTCCCCAAACTCCTTGATAAGAAGGACTCTGGCATTAGAGTAGTACACGCCTCTTCTTTAGTTTCAGCATAACTAACTCTTGACTTTCTTGTCTAATGAGTTCATTACCACTGCCAACTTAACAGTATCAGGCGCTCTATCCAAGCTAATCTTTAAGAGATCCAGAAAAATGTGTACATTCTCATTCTTATTAAACTTCAATAAATTCATGGGATGACAATAATTTGATTATCATGGATGCTAGGTCAAGGGACTTCTGATGACCCTATACAATTGTGAGACGTTATATTATCAGGTTTCATAAGAGCTCAATGGTCAGAACTTAGGGGAAAAAAGCAGTCTGATTGCACAGAACTTGCGCATCATCACCCTCACTGTCAGATTCCGTCAGAAGAGTTCCCAGAGAAGCTTGACCTGGATTACCTGATAACTATCCTGAAGAATTTTCAAATTAAATGGGTTGTTA
The DNA here is from genome assembly GCA_022478985.1 of Massospora cicadina. NCBI lineage: Eukaryota > Fungi > Entomophthoromycota > Entomophthoromycetes > Entomophthorales > Entomophthoraceae > Massospora > Massospora cicadina. Next base: position 12,453 of record JAKSZP010016277.1, on the reverse strand, counting down.
CATTATAAGAATAGTGGCGATCTGATTAGATTTATTTGAGGTATGCCGACCAGAGGACGGACAGTACTGATCACAACACTCAAAATGACAAAACAAACTACTAACCAGGTGGGAAGCAGAAACTGCTTAACCCACCATGGCAGAGGGTGAGGAGGGGTCGGGGGTTGGTTTTCAGAAAGACCCACCTCGATCAAGGGGTGTTGGTTACAGTACCAGATCAGAGCAGAGAGCCAGGGCGTTGGGGCATCTGCATAGTGGGGGCTGAGGTCAGCGTACTAGGAGTTTTCCACTTTTGCATCAAGATAATGATGGGAAAGTGTTTCAACAAAAGCTGCGAGGAGAACTTCAGCTTCTTTGCGGGCTTCAGGAAGTTGGGTGAAAAGGGAGATACTGTGGCGGGTGATTTTGGCTGAGGGGTTGAATGAAGCAAGCGTTGCGACATTCATAACAGCGATTTCAGCATCATCAAATAGTTTTGAGATGTCACTGCAGGGAAATTCAGGGAAGTCAGGGGGGAAGAATATGGTGGGCAGGCCATGCTGGAGCTGAGCCATTGACTGGGCCACCGCGGTGCATAATTTTGGGCAATGAGGAGAGGCCATCGCAGCTAAGGCGAGCTGGTGGTCACTTTGGAAGGGGGCTGTATTGGGTAGAGGAGCAAAATGGCGAGGGGTAGGGGTTTCATCAAAGTTGGGAAGGAAAAATTCTGCCCGACCATAATCGCCATGGCAGAGAGGTTGACCTGTATGCTTACTAATGAGGACATTACCTGAATCGTCAGTTTCAGCCAATAGATACCATGGATTTTGGTTCACTGGAATAGTGGCGTTTAAATTTGAGTGAGTAGGATTGATAGAATGGGCAGCTGCTTGGGTGCGAATGTTGGTCCAAGCATTGCTCTGATTGGCTGGCGTAGATTTAGGTGGGAGAGTGAGGATGGAGGTTTTGGGGGGCTGATTTTCCATGTGGGCCCACTGAACGAGATTGGAGGGTGGGAGGGGGCAGCAAAGCGCCCCATACTGAACCTCCATAGGGGGCTCAGAAGCTGCAGCAGCGGATTTGGCCTTAGGGCACGCTCTTTTTGCATGGTCGAGGCCAAAGCAGAGGGAACAAATCTGCCTACCATTATCGACCTGAGCCCAAAAGAAATGATCAGGCGCTGCAGCCACACTAGCGCGGGGTGGGATTTGTTGGGCTATGGTAGGGTGGTGTGGTATGATGGTGGCTGTTGCACGAGGAGCAGCAAGGCGTTCTGCACCAGATGGAATGGCAAAGATGAGGTTGGGCTGAGTGCCATAAGCCATAAGCCCTGCGACCAACTGGTCATACAAAACCTGGGGTGGAAGGTGGGATGGGAGATTTGCAAAGGATACCACTAGCGTGGTGTCTGAAGGGAGGCGAGTACGGGTTGTGGGAATGGGGGTTTTTTTATAAATTAGAGGAGTTTGTGCTGCCGCTTCAGCATCCTCCTCAGATTGTAACCCAACGTTAAAGTAGCCCTTAAAAGGGCGGAAGTCTATAAATCCAGCTGGCGCAAAGGCTGTAGTGGCTAGGTCAATAATTGCCTTATCGGCATATGGGAACAAATGCCCATAGTCCACTCTGAGGCAACAGCGAATAGCAGAGCGAGGGAGGGCGAGAGGATGGGGGCGAGAAGGGTGGACGCGCGCCAGGTGGAGCGCTAAGTCCTGTGGGGGGACAAAACGGTTGGAAGCAGTGGGCGGGCTGTTTGAGCCCATCTGAACGCGCTTGCCCACAGGGCGGAAAACGCTAGGTGGGGGTGCACTGCTGCCCCACACTGGGGTGGCAGGCGGCAGAGCCAAGGACATCAAAGAATAGGTTTGGGCAGATGGCTGTGGATAAACTTAAATTTAAAATCGCTCAAAAGTGACTTTGAGCGGTCTTTAACAAGGATTTTAATAGTGGCGATCTGTCTGGAAGGCAATTTCCGTTATGTCAATTGTTTAGTTAGTTGACTAAAAGTCCACTTCTAAAGCCATATTATCATCCTTTAATTATATTATTTAAAGTTTTAATTTTTTGATTTGATGACATTGCCCAATATGATATTGGAAAGTAGGCAACGTGAGCCTTGAATTCCGGCCATAATTGACCAATAACATCAGAACGGTTTGGCAAAGCATCAAGTCCAGGCACTTTAATGTTTGTAACTCTTGCTACCTCTTCTGAAAGGATATCTTCAACTAAGTAACCGGACTCCATACTGGTAAAAAATAATCAACAGAATAGGGTATGCCCCTTTTAGTGAGCAGCAAATGTTGAATCAGCGCTATGGCGTCATATTTTAACTGTACTTTTAAATACTCCAATAACTTAAGGTACTGTATGAAGACATCAAGTATGATAAAATCTTCAAAAAAAGATACTATCAGCAGTAGGGTTTTTTAAGAAATCAAGAAAGCACACTGTAGTATCAAATACTGACAGAGGCACACAGGCTTGCTCAAGTAGTTGACCTTATAGGCTAATACAACTTAACTTGAAAAATTTCTTCCTTGGAAACTCTCTCAGATATCCTACATCTACCAGAGTTTTCAATGTTTATTTTATGGTTACTAAGCAGATTTCTGAATGGTAGACTAAAGTCATGTTATCCATATTTTGTCAGAACCTGAGTGACTAAGGTCAATGCATGTTCATGTAAAGATGCAATATGCTAGATGCAGTCAAGTTATCAGTTTTTGCCATAATAAGTATATGAACCTATTATTAGTGGGTTTACACAGACACAGGGTAACTTAGAAGATGCGCTGAATTTAAGTAGGGGAAATATTACGATCAAGGCCACAGCATCAGACGTCAATAAAGTTAGAAAAAGAGATGTTATAGCGACGTTTCAGGGCTTTGATTAATGATGGATTAAAACTATAAGCCACTACATATAAATACAAAAGCCACGCAGCATGATACCAAATAATTATCAAATCTACTATCTAGTTATTAGTTACAGTATGAATTAAAAAGTATATATAAATATGGTATCTAGATGTTTGGTCAAACCCAATTACAACAACCCAATTGAGTAATACTAAAATGTGTTCAATAAATCAGAAAAGAACTATACAGTCAACAAGTGCGAGTGCTTAGCAATGAACAGAGCAGAAAAACACTTTAGTCCTTAATCATATGGGGTACATTTTAAGGTAGTATTGGATCACATGTTGCTCCCTTGGTTGCAAAACATGAAGGATTTTGATGGACGCCTTACCCACTGGGTTACTCCTTTAATGCTATGATTTTTTATAAATTGAGCATGAGATAAACCTCAATGCAGATGGCCTATCATGATTACCAGTGTTCCACTTAAAAGCACTAGAGAAAGATAATCTTTATGGCTCAATTGGGCTACCAGAAGAGGACTGTAAGTATGAAACTGAGGAAGTTAAGAGCGTCCTGTGACGATGTTCCAAAGACACCTGGCATGTTTATGGAAATCTACAAAAGAAGATTCAAAGCAAGTGGTACCCTATATCTGGCCTAGCAACTGCATGGAGTTGGTAATGGAGGCCCATAAACATGTGGGACATAGAAGATTTCAAAAACGCTGGCATACCTGAAAAAGAGGTTCTACTGTGAGTGAATGTCAGATAAAGTGCACCAAGCTTTGGAGCTATGCATACTTTGTGCAAGCTTTCACCCACTGGAGAAGCAGGTTGATTTTACGCTGATCCTCCTACAACTCCCTTCAGCAATATCTCAAACGATGTGGTGGGACATTTACCAGCTGCCTCCAATGGATCAAAGTTTATCTTAGTTGTGATCAATCACTTCATCAAGTGGATAGAGGCATTTTCAGTTAAGATGTATACTGTGAACTCCATTGATTGCTTCTTGTACAATCAAGGCATCTTGAGGCATGATTGCCCTTAAGTTTTACTTTCAGACAACAGTAAGGACTTCACCTCAAACATGGTGAGAAATTTGATGGAACTTTTGGGAGTGAAGCAACGGTTCAGTACCCCCTACACTCCATTATCAAATGGAATTGTCATTTGAATGAAACCTTAGGTGGTATTTTGAATAAGACGTTATCAATTACAAGTCAAAATGGGATCGGTTTCTGCCCTCAGCATAGTTAACTTAGTAGTTGAGCTATCACAGAGTGATTGGGATATCCCCTTTCAAGGCCATGTATGGGTGAGAGCAGCTCTGCTGACCCTCCTGGCACCATTCATCTTAGTGGACTGGAAGAACCTACCACCTGGAAGCTACCAGAAGAATTTAGCTGATGAGCTTATAAGAATTCAATTTGAGGCTTCAAACAACATCAAAGTGACCATCCCTCAAAGCCAAAGAGAGAGTCAAGGATTAACTAATCATTGGAGTTCAGCATAGGAGATATTTTTTGAATTATTACCTGTGGAGAACACAAACAGAGAAGTTACAGGCCATTTGGATTGGGCCTGCTACTGTCTTAACAAAGAGAAGAGCTAGATACTCTATCTGGGATAATGATACTAACGTTGTTTAATACAGTACATGACTAGCACCTTAGATCATTCACTAGTTCTCATCTTGGGAGGGGAATTGTCGTAAATGAGGCCATGAATGGTTCAGCAGCTCATTACTTTACCAATGGAATGACTAGAGGTTATCCCCAAACCGGTGGAGGTATAGGAAACCAACCCACTACTTATGGGGACAAATGAGGACCTTTTATAGTTTGGGCAAACCAAGCATTTTTTCTCGCCATCAGGATGACATCATGCAAAATGATTTTCTCCCTAATAAGTCAGATGATTTATCTAATGAAGATGATGACATTACCCAAAATCAGTTTGAAATAAAACCTCTTTTATCTTCAAAGGGCTGAAATAATTTGTGTTCCACTGATGACAAAATGATGACCTGACTAAATTACCCCAATGAGAGTGATTGAGGCTTGAATGTAAATAATACCAAATCAGGAAGCCATCCAATTTGGAGAGTCACTCAAAATCTGATGTTAAGCACATCATAGGAGTACCATCACTTGAACCTGAAGTCAAGAAGCATATTACCAGAATTTTTAATAAAATAATATCAGAAGAAGATACAATAGCCTAAAGCCCAGAAGTGGGGACTAATAAAAGGGCCCTTAACATCCAGTTTCAGGGATAACCACCACAATAAGGAGCTCACAACTACAGAAATTTTCCAAATGGACTAGGCCACCAAAACAGTAGTTAGATATCATCTAACTTTAGAATTTTAAAAAACTCTTATTGATACCCATATCCCTCTTTATTTTTATATTATCTTTCATTTTTTTAGCTTGATTATCCTTTGAAGTATAAGACTTCACTTTTTATCTTTATAAAACCCTTTTAAAGAATCTCAGTTCTATCTTTTTTTTACTTATAGAGGTTTGAATGAACTAGATGCCAATATCCATTCTTGGATTAGCCAAATATGCAGAATACAGTAAAAATCTGAGATCTTCTCTGTTACTAAAGACACTCTCTATTGCAGATACTTTGGAGCTGAGCTGCCAAGAGAGAGAGATTGGATTGTCTTTTGGTAAGTCCCAAGGGCTAACATATAATGAACATGTCAAAGAGTATCATCAAGAGATTGCCATGGGCATGAACAGTTTATCAAAGAGATTGATGCTACAAAGGGTAGCAATAGAGGAAATTTTGCCTATGATGATGATTGTGATCTAAGCGAAGATTGTCTGATGCCTAATCTGCATGGAGTAGACCCCCTGAGCAGCAAATCAGCCTCATATGTTAAGAAAGCTGAGGTTGGCAAGCTGACTACTCTATTTTAGTTCTATTAGATATTTCTATAGCTTACATTGTGTTATCATAAAGTTGGGCTTCTTTTTATAAACTATGCATAAGAATACTATCATATAGAAATACTATTGAATTAATAATTTATCTGAAGTATTTTGATCTTGAGATAAATAAATTTACTGAAATATATAAAATGGAAAATTAGTTAAGCTAAAAGCTGATAGGATAACCCTTTTTATAGTAGGTTTTATCCAATTAATTCTGGGCAATCACAAATTCTGAGATTTCTGTTTGAGGTTATGGCTTTTAGAATCCTTTAAATAATTGTCATAGTGTCAGGAGAGTGCCTATAACTCTCCAGCTCCCAGCAAGGTGGTGCGCAGTGCACCACCACAACAACAAGGAACTCTTCATCAGTATTAAGGTGAGAATAGCCCCGCAGTGGGTGCTGGAGCTAAAGTAACAAAGGACAAGGGTGTGCAAGGCGGTATTTATTAATAGGTATTGAACAAATGACAAGACTTGGGTGGACCCCGATGGGGTATCCATATCCAAGCTGTGCTCAGGGCCGGAGTGCTTGGGTGCCTCAGTCTGGAGGAGACCAGGTCACAGCGGTGCCCAAGATTTAATTGTAAATTTAGTGCATATAAAAAGGCTGACATTGTTCAAGACCTCCTTAAAGAGATCCGTGCACAGGTTTTCCCAAGATATTATAATTAAAAGAAAATGTAAACTAACGGGATTAATTGGAAAGAAAGGTGACCAACAAGGAAAGTTGGTCTTGAGGAATCATATTTGAACAAAAGCGGAGGAATCATTGGTCAGTTAAAGTGGTGCTAAGCCCAGGTGCACCAATAAGTGCACGCTTTCATCTGACAGGTATTATACTTCAAAGTTTGACCAAACTTGAGTGATTGATTGAAGTTAAGGCTGATCCAAGTTAGGAATTTTGCAAATTGAACAGGTTTTGAACCCCCATTTAATGAGTAATTAAATTGAACCATCACTATCAAAATGGTAACGCATCCATTTTAATGCCATTGCTGTTACACATGTCTGGGAAACTCGCACTTTCTGTGAACCAATCTGGTCATATCTGGCCTGCACCCAGCGTTGGTTTAAGGTGTGCCTTAAGCCAGGAAGTTCCTGTAGCCTGACCTTTTTTGACTCTTGACGCCCAGTCTTGTCTTGGAAGTTGATCCCTTCAATAAAGTCATGTAAACATGACAAACACTCTCCTTTTTTTGGGCTCCACCTCCCTCCAGGGGCATTCTCCAAGGAAAATTTTTGTGAGCAGGGGCCAACTTCATGGTGGCAATGGCTTGCTTGGACTTAGATCCTGTGGCCTCCAGGAAACGCTCGTGGAATGCTTCAATTAGATCTTGGGCATGGGCGCAATAATGCGCTGGTACCTTAACTGTTCTCCGCTGCATCAAATCCCTTCTAGGATACAAGATTCCTAAGTCATCTTCTTACCTGACAGGAGGCTACAATCTCCTCCACTTCCTACTCCGGCGCCCCATCCAAAAGATAAGCCTCAGGAGTCTCTGGTGGGGGCTCTCAAACATCATAAGCTTGCTTTCAAGGAAGACTGAAAAGATTCAAAATGAGGAAGGTAGATCCTACTGGTTTGAGGCGTGGCCTACCTTTCTGACAATGCGGTAAAGCCCAACCCTTTCTATCCCAGTTTTTTTCATGGTTGCTTAATTGAGATGTTTTTAGCATCCAGCATCATGAGATCTCCTTCCTTGTATGCTGCTCCAACTCATCTCTTACCATCAGTGTTCTCCTTGTAAGCCTGCATGGCCGCATCTAACTTTGTGCTCACTCCCTGGTGCACTTTCTTGATCATTTTGGAAAAGTCTACCACCGCTTCCACCTTGGATCCACAACTGGGCTCCATGTTGAAGGCGGGATTGAAGTCATAGTTAGCGAAGAAGGGATAACAACTGATATATGCATGTTGGGCGTTGTTTTAACCGAATTGGGCCATGGGGAGATGGGAAACCCAATATGAATGATCTGCGGCGGTGTAACACCATAAAACTTCTCCAAGCAATGGTTCACTCGTTCATTCTGCCCATCTGATTGGGGGTGATGGGCAGTTAAATGGCAGGGATGGATTTTCAGAGTATTACACAACTCTTCCAAAAAAATGGAGGCAAACTGGGGTTCACAATTGCTAATTATTGTTTGGGGGACCTCATGAAGAGAAAACACATGAGTGACGAAGAGCTTAGCCATCTTAGCTGTGGTAGCCGTGGTTCTGCAGGTAATAAAGTGGGAGAACTTTGTAAAACGGTCCACCACTACCATGATGGCATCATAGTCATCAGACACAGGCAACCCCACAATAAAATCCACTGATAAAGAAGTCCAAGGCCCTTCAGCCTTTTAACAGCTACCAACAACCCCACTAGTGGCTGAAAAACCAGATTCATTTGATTGCAGACCAGGCATTCTTTACAATACCGCCCACCTGCATGGCTAACCCCTTCCAATTATAAGAGCGGCAAATTAGCTCCTGAGTCTTCACCTTCCCAGGATGACCAACTGTGATTCCATCATGATAGTCCTGGATGATTTCCAGGCGAAGTGGTCCAGCGGGAACCCATAAGCATCCCTGAAACCAGACCATCTCATTTTTTACTTGATAACCCCTGTTTGTATACTCCTGATTCAACGCGCTCTTAGGTAGGACCATAGTATATTGGCTGAAAAAGGCTGTTAAATGACTACCTTTCTGAACATGCCATATTCCTCCGCATTTTCCAGAGGAGCAAGCGCTGGTCCGTGGGCTGAGGGAGAGGGAAGTTGAGACACAATATTAACCGGCTGGATCATCAAGTGGGTATTATACACCTCTACCTCCTTAGGATTTGGAGCAAGTGCAGGATTGCAGCTTAAAGCATCCACCAAAACATTCTCCTTGCCCTTATACTTCTAGGAAAACACAAATTGGGCTAGGGTCTCATGCTAGCGAGTTTGTCATGGGGTCAAGTCATGAGGTGAGCGGTAGTAAAGCAAGGCATGGTGGTCTGTACATACGCAAAAGGGTTGGGATGAGCCATGCAAGTGATGACGCCAATAAGTCAGTGCCTCAACCACTGCTACTAACTTTTTATCATAAATGGCGTAATTTTTCTTTGGCAAAAACATCTTTTTGAAAAATATCCCAAAGATGCTCTATTCCATCTTCACCTAATTGCAATAAGGCAGACGCAATGGTAAAGTTGGAGGCATTAGTAGACATAATGAACTCCTTTTTGGGATTTACATGGCGAATGCCAGATGTGGACAACAGAGTGCACTTTACTAATTTGAAAGCATCCTTCAAAAAGGGGGGACCATTGAAGCACTTTAGCTCCACTTGCCTTATACAGAGGCGCCACCACCTCAGAAAGATTGGGCGTGAATTTCCTAATGAACATACACGTCCCAAAAAAGCTCCTTAACTTCTTGACTGAAGTTGGGGTGGGCCACTCATGAATCACCTTCTCCTTGTCTGGAGTTATCATGTGTCCTTGGTCAAACATGACGTTTCCCAGAAAAGTGACCTGGGACTTGAAAAATTCACACTTGGTAATCTTCAGCATAAGATTGGCTGCCTACAACTTCTCCACCACTTGCCAAAGGTGTACTGCATGGGACTCATTATCAGAAAAACACCAGAATATCATCCATGTAAGCTACCGCGCATACCCCCAGTAAATCCCCCAAAGCTTCATCAATACAGCGTTGAAAGATAGCAGGGAAATTATTAAGCCCAAAGGGCATAACCCAAAATAGAAAAATTCCTTTTCTAATACAGAATGTGGTTAGCCACTCCTGGCCCTTCTTGATCCAGATCTGAATAACGCGTTTAAGCAATCCAGTTTAGAGAAGACTTTTGCCTTCTCCACATAGCGTGCAATCTGTGAGTCCATTGGAATGGGATGTGAGTCTGGTACAGTGACATTGTTTTGTTCCCATAATCTATGCATGAGCGTAAAGTACCATTAGCTTTCTCTACAAAGAGAAGTGGGGAGAATACTGGGGAGGCACTGTGAAAAATTGCGCCTTTGGCTAACTTCTCCTTAACCCACACATTTAAGGCCGCTTCCTCCCATACAGTCATGGGGTAAATTGGGGAAGATATATGCACTAGATCAACGGTGGGCTTGAACATGCAATCAAACTCTGAATGAGCAGGTATTACATTGGCTGAAGCTGCATCCAACGAAGATTCCAGCCCCTCCAAACATTAAGGTAAAGGTACCTCCAGTGAGGGCTTCAACAATGGAGCGAGACTGAAAGTGTGGATATTGGGCCAGTGGGGCAGATCGCCCTGAGAATTAGCCATAGACAAAGGGACAACTAATATATAACCCTTCTTTAATGTTAAGAACAAGGTGTTGTCTTTCAAGTTGGTCCTGACGTCAAACTTTCGCCACCACTATACTCCCAAAATAATGGGGTAGAGAAGGTTTTTGATTGCTTGTAAATGGTCTGACAAATGATACTTGCCTACTTGATATTCCACTAACCCTAGAACCTTCAGTGTGAAAATTCCTTAAGAAGCCCCTCCCCTAACCATACCACATGGCAAGTAAATAAGCTCAAGGTAGTCATCTAGTTCTTGGTCAATAAAATTCTATGAAGCTCCAGTATCCACCAAAATAGTTGTGCTAATTTTTCTTAAAGGGGATGAAAGGGTAGCAGTCAATAAGAAAATATCCTTAATGATCTTTATTCAAAGCAGAAAAAATCAACACCTCCACAGAAAACTCTTCAACAGGCATAAGCATGCCTCTAGGGTACATTTTGGCATCAAAAAATGGAGAGGGATAGTTGGCCACTCTTACTACTGAGGTCAATATACCACCATATCTTCAGTAATTTCATGAATATTTTTATATTGAAGAAGGAACTCCTTATCCACCTCTTGTGTTCTGCGGATCATGGTAGTGGTCAAGCGTGGGTTCTCTGGGGTGATTTGGTATACTAAGGGGTTCCATATCTGTTCCATAAGAGAATATAGGGCTCATTTTTATATAAGGAATCAGCATCATAAAACGCGTTTTGGGCCAAAAATGACACCATAATCATTTTGGTGATAGGTTGTGCACCATTTTCAAAGGCCATCACCACCAGGCCCTTCATCAATGATCCCACCTGCACTGTTCAAACCTGATGCTGAGAAAAAACATTTTAACTGTATTGATTTTGTTAATTTTGGTGGAAAGTCAGGGAATCACAACTCTCAGATTGCAAAGCATCTATATCCACCCTGTACGAGCTAGAAGGGTTGGTACTTCCCAGTCAGAGGTATCAAGAATAATTCTGAGATGCTCCAACCATTAGCAAATGAGAAAACGGAGGTGAGCCCCACTGCGGTCAAGACCAGCAGCTGGCACACCCAATTCCCACTTTGCAAAAAACCCACATGGATAAAACTTGTGCACATAAAATGAAGTTGTTGGTTGTCTAATGTCAGGAGAGTGTCTATAACTCTCCAGTTCCCAGAAAGGTGGTGCGCAGTGCACCACCACAACAACAAGGAACTCTTCATCAGTATTAAGGTGAGAATAGCCCCGCAATGAGTGCTCAAGCTAAAGTAACAGAGGACAAGGGTGTGAAAGGCATTATTTATTAATAGGTATTAAACAAATGAAAAGACTTGAGTAGACCCCAATAGGGTGTCCATATCCAAGCTGTGCTCAGGGCTAGTGCTTGGGTGCCTCAGTCTGGAGGGGGCCAGGTCACAGTGGTGCCCAAGATGCAATTGTAAATTTAGTGCAGATAAAACGGCTGGCATTATTAAAAACCTCCTTGAAGAGATCTGTGCACAGGTTTGCCCAAGATAACATAATTAAAAGAAAATGTAAACAATGGGGTTTTTTTGAAAGGAAGGCAACCAACAAGAAAGGTTGGTCTTGAGGAATCATATTTAAACAAATGCAGGGAATTTTTTGTTGGTGAAAGTGGTGCTAAGTCCAGGTGCACCATAAGTGCACGCTTTCATCCAACAGGGTATTATACTTTAAAATTGACCAAACTCAAGTGATTGATTGAAGTCAATGCTGACCTGAGTTGGAAATTTTTCAAATTGAATAGGTTTCAAACCCCCATTCACCTAGTAACCAAATTGAACAATCACCATTTAAATGGTAACACATTCATTTTAACGCCATTGCCATTACACATGGCTGGGCAACTCGCACTTCCTCTGAACCAACCTGGGAATATCTAGCCTGCACCCAGCGTTGGTCCAAGGTGTGCCTTAATTCAGGAATGTTCTGTAGCTTGATGATTTTGACTCTTGGCACTCAGCCTTATCTTGGCAGTTGATCCCTTCAATAAATTCATGTAAACATGACACCTAGCCAGTATAAACCTATGGTACTGGCAAATTAATGATATGAAAGTCAAAAAATTGTATTCTTACAGCAGTAGTTGGATACTTAAATTGCTGGGCCATCAACTGCCTTTCCTGGAAATTTAAGCACACCCAGATTAATATAACCTTTATTCTGAATTAAAATCTGGCCCAATTAATTAGATGTTTGGATCTAATAAGATCTATTCAATAAATAATTTGGTGAGATTAAAATAGATGAAACTCTCAAATTAGTGACCTGAATAAAGCTATTTATACTAATTGTATCAAAAAAATGACAATTGGATAATAAACGTTATGTGAAGGTTTTTATGACAATTATTTTCTTATTGA
>JAKSZP010016276.1:0-65278 GCA_022478985.1 Massospora cicadina | reverse complement strand
ACATTGAGTTTCTGTATGACCCACTAGACCGCAATAGTTGCAAGGATATTTTTTGGGCTTAGGTTTGGGTCTAGGCGGCATCGCATGGATATAGGAATGAGGGTTATTAGCGGAGGTCAGGTGTACCACACCATTAGAAATCTCCATCAATGCCTCTTTGATGTTGACAATAGATCTTAAATTTATTTTAAGTGATTATTATGTGTAGTAAGCAACTGAGTACGCGAAGCAAACGCACTCATCACTGCCAAAATGGCATCATCTACAGTAATACAATTTCAAGTAGCAAGAGTCTGGGCCTCATAATAGAATCTTTTAGTGAATTCTTGGATTGACTCTCCTCGCTTGATTTGGATGCTCATAAAGGCTTTCTTTTGGTTAGATAGGATTTGATCAATCCCAAATTCCTTAATAAGGGCGGTTTTCACTTAAACCCAAGTATTGCAAACCTTAAGGTGAGGAACCATGATTTCTTGGGTAAACTGGCTTAGACAAGAAGTAGTATGTCGAACTTTCTGTTGATCTGTCGCCCCGTCCATTGCTTGCTCATAGACAAATAGAAACGAATGGATGCTACCTTCACCCAGCTCAAACTTATCCTTAAAGATAGGTTTGAAAGTGGTGGTTTCATTGCTCAAGACATGTACACCCAATACCATGAATAGATCAGCTTCAGAGGGTTCAGACTTAGGAATATGGGCTTGAGTGTAAATTTAGTCAACTTGTTGTCTTGATAGTAAAGTCATCTTGTAAATTCTGAAACCATCGGGTAGGATGGTAATTTGTAGGCTTTTGTTAAGTTAGAAATTAAAGAGAGCATCTCTTCTTACTTATTCTTGAGTACTCTGCATTTAGCAGTTAATCAATCAATGGAAGCTGTTAACAATGCATACTGGGTTTCTTGCATAGTTTGGTTAGCATCCCATAGACCATGAGTATTATCAACGCCATCCAATAAGTTGTTTCTAGAATAATCCAGGTCAATAAGAAGGCCTTCTAGAGATAAAAAACATCCTTGAGCTATGGCTCTGATTTGTGTTTCTAACACCTACACTCTTAGTACTAATAGACTCGAAGGTTCAGAATTATGAATTGAAAGCGTTAAGCCAGGGTGACCAGGAGGTCTGGGGGGTCCTTGTGAACCGTCGCGACCTGCAGGCCCAGGTAGGCCTTTTTTACTCGCAGGGCCTTGAGAACCTCATTCACCAGGGGGTCCCAGGGTCACCAAAGAAGAACTAGGTGGTCCCAGAGGTCCAGGAGGACCAGCAGGACTGGTTCCACCTTTTCCAATAGTATCCACAATTCGGACAAGTTGTTGAAGTAGCCCATTAAGTTCAATAAAGTGTTCCTCATGTTGGGCCCGCAATTGTACCAGTTGCTTTTAATCTCATCTTCAAGGGTAGTGATTCAGTGGTGAATAGTATTAGCGACATCACAAACCTGTTGAGATACTTCTTGGCCAATGTAACCCATCAACTCCATTGTCAATTCTCACCAGATGGTTATTTAGATCATTGATTTCCCTTCTATTATCGAGTATGACTTCCCAATTATCCCAACCAAAGTTAGAAGCCATATCATGGAAAGTGGATAACTGAGAATGAAATCGTTGCGCCAGGGTCAACTGGCGTTGGATCTCAAGATGATGTAACCCCAAAATCTGGAGTATGTGATGAATGTCAGGAATGCACGTACTGCTGGAGGTTCTGCTATTTTCTAGCTAAACTAACTTTGGTATGTTGTAAAACCGCTCTGTTGTATAAGTCCATCATATTGGCTGCAACCTTAGATGCTTGGTCTCAGTTAGGATGGGCACTGGGCTGGATAGCACCCCTTTATTAAGCCTTTGACTATTTCTTCTACATCTGCAGATTAATTTGATAATTATCTTGTTCAGGGCCCTCAATGGTCAAGTCCATAGAAGCTCAAGATTTAAGATTACTGATTTTAGCAGAAAGCATCTCCTGCCTGTTGGAGTGTACCCATTGGGTGATACTCATTGATTCCTCAGAAGAGGGGCTTTCTTCGCTAGTCATATCCATCGTCATGAAAGTATGTTTTCACCAGGTAGCCTCAGAAGCAGACCTGGAAGGGAGCACCATTATTGTAATTTCAATAGAAATTACGATATTCAGGCGCTATGAAGGCTACAAACTTATTAGTTCCGTGGCTTCTAGCAAAGATAAACACAAACGCAACGAAATTATTAGTTTCATTGCAATAATAGATTCCAATCAGAAATAGAGAATTATGTTATGAATAGACCAAAATTAAGCTATATGAGACAAAATAGTGGTACTTTATTAGTTAGAAATGAGGGATATTTATAGGGGTAGATTTGGAAGTTCTTCATGAGGATTTTCGTGCTTCAATCAAGGTAAGATCTTTCCCAATAGATGACCAATTTTGCTGATCATTATTACTATATTTGTGATGGTCAGATCTGATAAGGTTCTTGTTAGATGAGATCACCTTTTTGTGGGATGTTTTGCCACTTCAGATTGCTTAGCCTCATCCTTCAGAGGAGGCTGATAACACCAAAGGGTTGATCGTTGGTCTATCTGAGAATCAGATATCTCTGACAGGTTTTTACAATCTCATTAGACCGAGACACTAAGTCTCGATTATGATTATTTTTGGTCTCACAGTTGAATCCCCAACAATGTCTGACACTCACACAGGTTGTTCAATTGCCGTCACATCCAAGTGAGCATCAAGACGCCCTGCGCGGTCCCCAAAGATCTTAATGGAGTAGTAGGACCACAAGGGGCTTTATATGATGAACCTCATAGGTGACATAAAAAATAGCCCATACTACACTCATCATCCTGGTCAACCCAGAGGCCCTTACGTTGTGTCCCTACAAGCTCAAAATGATGAAGCGTATCAAAGATGAATGGTGCCAAAATCCAGTCAGAAAATGTCAACCACATCTGCCCATCAACATATCTGGCTGACCTCGCATTGGCCCCTCTTTCCTACTCCCATGCAGCAGCAATGTCCTCTCAATTACTTATGAAATCCTGAGATCAAGACAAGATGGTCGCAGACATAGATATCAAATCAGGTGTATGCGCCATTAATCGATTTAATAAACATGATCATGCTTATTTCCTGTTTGACATCGAGATTTAAATAGAATCAAGGAGTGTAACAATCAATTATTTAGTTGACACCAGCACCTCTGGGAATTGTATCAACCTCAAGGTGGCCCAAGTACTAGACCTAATGTTTACCATGGGGCACCCATCATTGATACATCCAACGTACTGATGATTATACTACCCATCCATGAGGCGCTGCACTTCTCCTCCCACTGGCACTGTTTCCACACTAATTTTGCAGTGATCCTTAACTTACTGTACACCATGATCTTGGGCGTGGGGTGGTGGCACTGGCATTTGGTATCCATCAGCCTCAAGTGAAACATTCTCACCTTCACCTCCTTTTATTGTAATTGTCATGACTCCATGATTGTCAGGAAGTTGATATGACTGGACGATATACTACCTATATCAGCAGACCGGAGTATGAATCTGAGATGAGTCTCAAGATTAATGGGAAAGGTATATGAATAACAATCAATCGAAATGTCAATCATTCAGCAAATCAAGAGAAATTACGCCAAGATTCGATATAAATGAGAGCTTCTAGAAAAGGGAAGACGCATAGCAGACTACCTTGCTGAGGATGCATCTGGCTGGGGGACAGAGATATAAAGAGTCATATGGTGGACTGAAGAGGAGGTCTTTTCACGGTGATTAGGTGATTGCAGATACGTTTGTGATTAGTATAAGGTTAATAAAGGTCAAAATAAGGGGCAATTGCTCCATATATAGATTATCAAGCTTTTATCAAAAGTTGGCGATCTTCATATCATCCATTTGGCTGCTCAGTGGCTATTCTGTGAAAACTGACTTGGCAGAATCAAGCCTATACGCCGAGAATTAACAGTGGTGCTCACTACAGGGGGCCACTGGTCAACTGTAGTACTTCAAACGCTAGGATACAATGACGAGCCTGCATTTGTTATGACAAAATTTGATTGGATTCTGAGCGCATTATGCTGAAGAAGCATGGGAGGCAACTAACAACAAACCGGTATTCTTTGCTGTAACTGAACTGGGTAATGATGAGGGTATGATCAATCTGCAATTAGGAAATGGCCCTGAGCTGACAGACGAGCAACAAGGACACTCCACAAATGTGACCCCCCAGCAGATGCAGGATATTATAGGGTGGCTGTTGCATGGGTATCGATTATATGGATATGAGGCGAGGGAGTATGCCTTGAGTTTATTTTATAAACAACGTGACCAAGAAAATTGCTACGCCCTGTATATGTCCTATCTGGACGCGACTATAACAGGGTTGGCCCGTCGCCTTGGTACTCACAGAATTGAGGAATATCTCGTTGCCTATATACAACTGTCTATTTGTCAGCTACTGCGTGTGCTGGCTCGCCACAATATAGAAATTGGAGATGTAATGTGGTTCGCTCAAGCACAGCAAATTGATACCCACCTCCTGCTTGACCGCCTTGATCACTCTTTTTTGGAAGTACAGAGGGCGCTGGTGCAGATGGACCATCATGTTGGGGACATCCGCCGTCAATTGGACATTTTGGTACCACAGTTAAATCTAGAGTTACCCCTGGTAATAGAAGAACTGTTGAATCAGCATGGCCTATTGGCGAAATGGATTCAGGATGTAACAACGTTGGGAAGCAATACTGAGCGCTTCATGATGGAGCTAGTGGAATGGGCGGAAGCGCTCAAAGCTGTGATTTCTCAGCTTAGGGAAAAAATAGCACTGATGGAACAACAAGTGGCAGATCAAGTCGTTTCCATCTCAGCTGAATTAACCCAACTTTGCATTGAATGGAGAAGTCAGCAAACAACAAATAACACGCTTATCCTTTGGTCAACGTCCCCCAAATATCTCCAGCTAGTCCGTCAGGTTACCCAACTGGAAGTTGTTAGTCAGGCAGAGCGCAGTTGAGCTTTTCCTCCTCCGATTGGTGCGACAAGGGAGTATGTGGACATGCAAGGACAGCTTGATACCCTTTGATGGGCCAATGAGGAATTGGTATGGGAATGAGCCGCCCTCCTTAACTAAGTAAACAATACTAATCATCAAGCAGTTAACACTAGCTGGCAGCATGAACAAATGCAGAGCATAATCAAAGAAGTCCTCTTGTGACTACAAGCAGTGGAGAAACAACTGAACGCTGAGCGGGAATTCTATTGGGAATTGCAACATCAATATGAGACATTGTAATGGGAATTCCAGGATGGACGTTGTAGATACTATATGGTTAAAATGGAGCAGTTAATCAATGAACATTTTGTGGAGCACACTGGAGCCAGGGGAAGTGGTGCAGTTAGTGGTGATTCAGGGGAGGAATGCTATGGATCAGCTAATGAATATCCCTTGGGTGGTGCAATGGACCCCTCGCATGACACTACTTCTTCTGAGTCTATTTCGATGGATCTGAGTCCATCTGGCCAGCCGTATGATAGTTCACAAGGGGGTTGTCCCCGAGTCGCTCAGGAACTAATTCACCTGCTTCTTGTGGCATAGCCTGGAGCAAGGCGAAGCTGTTTGGGTCAAGCAACTTCCTCCCTTTAGTCATGATGGGAATCTACACGGTTACTTCAAGTGATTCAAATTCACTGTGGAAGGGGATTCAGATTGGCAGAAAGCGAAACTGTTGCTGTCCGCCTTAGATGTGGAAAGCACTGATCAAGTTACCTGCTACCTTCCAAATAGCTCAGTATCCTATGAAGAAGTTAAAACAATTGTTCTTTGGCTGTTTGGGGGAGCAACCAAGATGGCCCAATGGAAGGTTGACTTCCTTACTATACAGTTCCACCAAAATGAGACCCTGTTGAAATTTGCTGAACATTTCTCAGTGTAAGCACATGTACTACTTGGAGCTAACATTATATCCACTGAGGATGTCAGTATAGCAATGACGGCGGCTATCAAACCATATCAGGAACTATATAATGCTATGTCTCACATTTTGGATGGATATGCAGGACTTATTTGAATCATGAACACGTTACATTGACTCTCCACCACAATCAGCACCCCTAATGTAGCCCGAAAAATCTCTGCTGTCTCCACACCAAACTCTTCAGGATATGGGCTGCAACGACTGAGCTATCGACTGCTTGAACATATTCGTCCCTCATCCAAATCAGTGGACCCTTTTTGGCCTATGTACGCTCCGTCAGTTTGTCCCTGACCCTGGAACCATACTATCAATTTCTGAACTGGCCCTTCCGTTGAAATCTATATACATTAACCTTTTATGAATACCTGCTTCCAATGTGGATGAAGAGGGCATTATGCAGGTAATTGCCCTAACAACCCACAAGTGTTTGTGATGCCAACTGAGAAAAACGAGCAGGGAAAAGCTCAAGTGGAGTGGAGAGTTGGGATGCTCTACCTCCGCTAAGTCCGATTCATTTGTCCCTAATAATTCCCAAGCATCTCTTCAGGTAGAATTCGGAACACAATCAGATGATTTGTAATACCAACAGCTTCCATCAGATATCCCCACTTCCGTTTCTGAGAATAGGAATTCTCCCCTAAGCCCAGAGTTTTGCCATGAAGTGCAGAAACCATATGCATGGCAGATCTTGGAACCGACCAGCATAAGCAACGTGGATCCCTCAATGGACATCGCCTCCTTAGTAGGGGTTAATGTAACCATTCCGGTGGAGCAAAGTGCCAGTGAGTATCCACAGGTCAGCAAGGGCAACTTCTCCTTTTTAAGTAACACAAAGCCCATAGGACGTACATGTAATAAACTCTGATGGTTCTTCTTACTCAGAATGCACTTAATGTGACATTTTCGTTCAAAGCACAAAAATCTGCACTATAATAGACATGGGAGCCCCTGTGAACATAGTCTCCACCAGGTTGAAAACTAAGCTTCTGTTGAAGCTGGATGTGGACCATCGAGTAGTATATGTGACCACGGGGACGCACAGTACTGTGTTGGAAGGAGCATATAATGCGTTGCCTTTATTATTTGGGTCAGTTTGGGCTTCCACTCCTGCAGTGGTTCTGCCAAATAACAACTACAACATGTTGATTGGTGCGGCATTTATGAGGAAATTTGGTCTTGTGATAAATCGGTGGAGGAAACTTTTAATGTAGGACAACAGATTCCCATTTATTTTACCTCTTGTGGAATCCCAACATATCCATTCCGCTCTAGTCAAATTAAGCTAGTGTACAGCTACAGAGTGATTCCTGTTCATTATTGACAAATGAAGCAGTGAACCAGGGCCAAACCCAACCAGATTTATGAGTACAAAGGGATTCCGCTTTGGGCAGCAAGTGCTTTGAGCCTACCATCTGGACATCAATTCATAGTAGGAACTGAGCTCAAAATTGATGTCCCTAAAGGGCTTTATGGGGATATTATGGCACCTCACCAGCACACACGGCTTGAACCACATGTGGCTCCAGGGCTACTGCTCCCTGGGAATAGGGAGGTGAGAGTGCTGCTAGCAAATTTACAGAAAGAGACCATAACGATCCAGTGGCACCAAGTGGTGGCTTGCTTAAAATTAGCTCCTATAGAGGAAGTTCGCCATATTCACAATTTTGGCTTGTGGGAGGATCTCAGACTACCAACATGCTCATTGTTTGGCATATTGACCATGGTTTCATGGGAAGCACTTACTGGATTATTGGCAGAACAGCAAGATGAAACTATGGTGTTATTTGAAAAGTATTGATATATTTTCACACATGACGATCATTATTTGGGGTGCGCTCAAGGGGTGGTACATCAGATAGATATGGGGGAACACCCTCTCATTTAATCTTGACCTATTAGATGATCAAAAGTGGCGGAAGAGGTTGTCTCCAATGAGGTATATAAGCTTATCCTGCAAGGGATGCTAGAACCATCGAACAGTCCTTGGTCATCACCTGTGCTCATTGTAAAGAAAAAAGATGGCTCAAATTGAGTGGTTATTGGCTATCACAAACTTAATAATGTAACAAAAAAGATTTCCTACTCTCTTCCGCAGATTGATGATGCATTGGACCAATTTGGAAGGGCAAATTATTTTTCCGCCATGGATCTGATCTCAGGATACTGGCAGATTAATTTTCCATCAGCGGATTGGGAGAAAAGTGCTATCATCACTTTGAGAGGGTTATTCCAGCTGACTCGCATGCCACAAGGGTTGTGCAACGCCCCAGCTACATTCCAGCATGCCATGGATATGATTTTAGGTGATTTAAAGCTGTGTGCATCTTAGTTTACCTCGATGATATCAATGTATTCTCATAGAGGTTTACAGCGCACCTTGCTCACTTGGAACAAGTGTTCCGTCGCCTCACTACTGCTAATATCAAAATTAAGCCTTGGAAGCGTCATTCCTTAAAGAACAATTAGAATACCTCATGTTCGTTATGGATTCAAATGGGCTTAAACCGCAGCCAGATAAGGTGGAAAAGATAAGCAAGATAACTCGCCCAGGTAATAAGCGGGATATTCAAGTGTTTTTGGGGATGGTCAGGTATTACTGATAGTTCATTCCCAATTTCAGTTGTATCAGGGCCCCACTGTTCAAGTTTTTAAAGAAAAATGCTTCTTTCAATTGTATGGAATGATGCCAGAATGCTTTCGATGTGTTGCAAACCGCGTTAGCAAGTGTAAATTTGCAATATCTCAACTTTGACAAACAGTTCATAGTGCAAAAGGACGCATCCCTCTCCGCTATAGGGGCAGTAATATCTCAGGAGGACAACATTGGCATAGAGCATCCTGTCACATTTTGTAGTCAAAGCCTGAACTGTCATGAACAGAACTACACAGTTACTGAGTGGGAGTGTTTATGCAGTGATATACGCTTACAAACAGTTTCAGGTATATCTACATGAGGTAAGATTCCAAGTAGTGATGGACCATGCTTCCTTGCGCTGGCTGCAGAATCTGTGTGAACTGGAAGGATGTCTTGCACGATGGGCACTGAAGCTCCAGGCATACAATTTTGAGATTATACACCATCCAGGAGCAAAACATCAAACTTGTATTGTCTTTCCTAGCTGCCAACGGTTGCTATCATGGCGGATTTAGCCAACATAATGTATGAGAAGATGGTGGTGAACAAATACCAGGATGAGCCGCCGCAGGTGATCAAAGTATTAGATGGACTCTGGGCGGATACTTTCCTATGCAGGGGAGAATTATATAAGTGGATCATAGACTCGACGCTGAGTTTCTCTAAACTTTCTGCTAGACCTGCAATTATTATGGATGCTCATTGAGCTGTAGTTCATGGAGGATTGCAGAAAACGCTGGAGTTTTTGTGGCCCCAATACTACTGGGAGAGCATGCATTATGACATATTGGAAACGGTTAGTTGTTGCCATCAGTGTCAAGTGGAAACCATTCCACAAGAAGACCACACACCAGCTGGTTAAACCCTGGTTCGTCTGGAACACCGTTTCCATTGATGTAGTGGGCCCTCTGCCAACTAGCGCCAATCGATCCAAGTATATAATTGTTGCCATAAATCATTTGACTCGATGGGTGGAGGCCAGGGCCATTAACAACTTGGGCGCGGTCACCACTGTCAAGTTTATTATGGAGTGTGTTATACAGCGACATGGCTGCCCACAGTTCATTCTAATGGATAATGGAACCAATTTCACTTCACACATTCTGGCAAAGTTGAACAGTTGATGGCAATCCGTGGGGTTTTGACCACCCCCATATCATCTGGAATCAAATGTAATGGTGGAGCAGGTCAACGGAACCCTAGTGAACATATTCTGTAAATTTTTAAAGGATTGACCCTCAGAATGGAGTGCTCTTCTACCTACAGTTGTGTTCACATATAATATTAGCTGTCATTCATCCACTGGTAAGAGCCCACTCCAACTGCTGTATAGTTGACATCCGGCTCTGCCCACCTTGCTTTAATCATGTGTAGAGGATACTGGTGGGGTGGACCCTCAGCGGTATTTGAAGACTCTTATGGATACCTTGATCAAGCTGCAAACGGAAGCCTACTCCACAAGTTTGGCCAAGAAGATTCACAATCAAGCAGCTGATTAAAAGCGACGGAATGGACTTCCGCTGTTTGCTGTAGGAGAACGTGTCTTATTCCATGACCAGCATGGGTTTGTGCGAAAAAACAAGCTCTCCAACATCTGGGCCAGGCCACTCGAGATAATTGAGAAGACTGGCATGGATGTCTACACTATTAAGGAACCTGCAGGGGGTCAGATTATCAACTGAATTCACAAAAAGTTTCTTTAAACATATAAACAGTAAGAGCCTATCATCCAGTTAAAGGGGGGGGGTAATGTCAGGAAGTTGATATGACTGGACGATATGCTACCTATATCAGCAGATTGGAGTATGAATCATGATGAGTATTGAGATTAATGGGAAAGGTATATGAATAATAATTACTAAAAATGTCGATCATTCAGTGAATCAAGGAGAATTACGCCAAGGTTCGATATAAATTAGAGCTTCTAGAAAAGGGAAGACGAATAAAAGACTACCAAACTGAGGATGCATCTGGCTGGGGAACAGAGATATAAAGAGTCATATGGAGGACTGAGGAGGAGGTCAATTCCCGGTGATTAGGTGATTTCAGATAGATCTGTGATTAGTATAAGGTTAAGAAAGGTCAAAATAAGGGGCGATTGCTCCATATATAGTTTATCAAGTTTTTATCAAAAGTCAGCGCTCTTCATATCATCCGATTTGGTTGCTCAGTGGCCAATACCCTGTACAAAACAACTCGGCGGAATCAAGCCTATATGCTGAGAATTAACAATGACATGAATGAGGAACCAATTGTAAGGACAAAGCTGCACTTCAGGAGGCCAAAAAGGTGAAGTTGGCAGGCCTCCCTAACCTTAAGCATGCCCTAGACCAACGCTGGGTACATGCAAAAAAAGCCCTGGTTGGTCCTGGGGAATGTATGTGATGCTCATCATGGAGTTACAGCCAGGGCTTTAAAATGCACCAGCTACGTTCTGAATCCTGACAGTTTGTTATGGTTGCTTGAAGAACGGGGTTTCGAAACATATTCCAAATTTAGTATTATTAAATTGGGTCAAGTTCAATTACAATCCATATCTTAAGTTCAGTCAATTTTGAGTTACAGGACCCTGGCCAATGGTAGCATGCGCCTATTGATGCACTTAAGCTTAGCACCACTTCCACCAATTTGATGACTTAATCCACATTGCTTGAGTATGCTTCCCTGATATCAACTTTCCTCATTGATCAACTTCCTAAGAAAAATTACCTATCAAGTTTACATTTTTTTAAATATAGTTCCTTGGGCTAACCTGTGCGCGGACCTCTTCAAGGAGGTCTCCAACGTTCGTCACTTTGTTTTGTCCAGATTAACTACAGTATCCAGTGAACCTTTGGGCCGCCCTGGTCATCTCCAGATTGTGTTACCCAAGTATCCTAGCGCCAACCTCCACTTGGTTATGGTTTTTCCTTTTGGGTCCAACCAGGTTCTGTTGTTTTTTGGTATTTACTATTATACACTGTGTTGTACACCCTCGCCCTAGGTCCCTTGTGCTCTGGCACCCTCCTAGGTGCCCTATTTCTGATCTTTCTATTGGCTAGTTCCTGGCGGTTTGGCTGTGCATCCTGCACCACCTCTCTGGAAAAAGAGAGTTACAGACACTCTATTAAAAATACTGGCGAGATTCCCCTGCTCCCTACCCTGATGGAAGTCAACACTAATTCTGTGACTGTAGATTACACCCCTTCTACCACTGTCCCAGACTGCATACAATGCCTTTCATCCTCAAGACATGCAAGGAGATTTTTAATATAGATGTGGAAAATTGCCTGCTTCCCCATTCAGAATCTGATCTGGACTTTATCCTGATGGTGGATCTCAACAAGATTAACTGACGCTTTACCCATACACCGCCACTGAAGATCAATCCCTTTAGGACCTGGTTTAACGAGATGCTTGAAAAGGGGTGTTTCAGGAAATTAAACAGATGGATCTCTCCCCTAGTTTTTTAATTAGGTTCAAGATTGGTCAGTCCCAGAGGAATGATCAATTACCTAATTAGATAATAAAAAATGATATATGTGCCAATTTGTGCTCCAAATTTAGTTGGGTTAGTCTTTTTGATTATTTTACTGAGGCTGGTACTGTAAGGTCCAATCCCTGACGCCAATTATCAGTTTTTGATCACCGCTTACTAAGCTTAATGATGATTTGTTGATTATTAATATCAAATTAGGAGGATTTTTCAGAAACTTATTTTAAGGATAAATCAGATGTTTATTTGAAGGTTCATTGGCGGAATGCCAATTTGATGTTGGGTTATCAGGAACATTGGCGACTATTGCCAAGGATGATCCAATCATATATTCATTTAGGGATTAGCCGGCGACTCATGCTGAAAATTTTTGTCCTGCTGTTGGAATGTCAAGTTTTCTTTTATGAGAGAAAGCAAGAGTGATTCCGCCATCTCTGATTCTAAATACTGGTGACTGATGCTGAGGATATTCAATAATGTCATATAATAGCTTATATATGACTTACTGGCGACTGATGCTGAGGATGAGTCAAATTAATATTTGGCTTTCAGATAGTACAGATTATGAGGGAATGAGGCTTAGCAGAAAAAGACGATTGGTTGAGGTTCTAGCAGTTGATGCTGAAGGGTTTTTAATAGGTGAAGCAGCATAGTATAAATAGCTATAATTCCCTCATAGTAAACATTTCTTTTTCACACACCTTAATCATTGTTAATAGTAGAAGAGGCTAAGTTGGTAAATATAGGACTGGAGATCCCTGAGGCAGGTGCGGGGTGATGCGCCCGGAGTGGCTGACGCTGCCAACTTCCATAACTCAGCCCTACAAGAAAAACCCAACGGGAACCTGGACTACTGGCTACCAACAACGAAGGCTGATGTCCATCAGCCATGCGTGTGGTGTAGCTATGGAGTCATAACTCTCAAGATGGGGGATGGAATTGCCAGTGCACACCCAAGAGAGGCTAGCAATTGGTCATGAGGGAGAAGGAGCAAGGGGTAGGGCCACCCAGGAAGGGGGGTTGAGGACCTTCGGTGCACTCCCAAAAGCGGCCATTGGCGCTAAGAGAATTCGTTGTCTGCTGAGTTGGTGGGTTGAACGTAGACTTGCAGGGGGTTGATACGCCTATGAAGGCGAAACAGTAAGGGCCAGCAGTCCTAATACTGTTTGGCCTGGCATACTAACAGATCACTGATGTAGCAGATTACAACTTTAGCAACAGTATTGATAAAGAAGACCTCGCCAATATAATTCTTAGTGGGTTTTGCCCAGAAACTGGATGGTACCTTATGCCCTTGTGTGGACTATGGCCACCTAAACAATGTCGCCATGCCTGACCCCTACCTCCTTCTGCTCAGGACCACCATATCATAAGTGATCGCAAAATCCAGATTGTTCTCAAAACTTGACCTGGTGAACACGTTCCACCAAGTCAGAGTAAAGGAGGTCCAAAAATGGTCAACGGCGATGTGTACATGCCACGGCATATATCAGTTCAGGGTCATGCTTTTTGGTCTCAAAAATGTCGCCATATTCCATAAAGTTATTGACCATAAAATGGATGACCTCCACTTCATGTGCGCTGTAGCATACATTGATGACATTCTGGCTCACTCTCTCACGCTGAAACAGCATGAAAAAAATTTAGTACCAGTGGCTGCTGCCCTAAAAAAGGCAGGGTTGCACACAAAGCCCTTAAAATGTGAGTTCTTCAAAGACGAAGTTCAGTTTATAGAAAACTTCATTATTAAGGATGGACACACCATCGCTCCCTCAAAGCTGGAATAAATAAAATCTTGGTCTACCCCACTAACCAAAGGTGGCTGTGTAGCTTCCTAAGATTGGTCACCTTCCTAAAAATTCATCAGCGATCTCAGAGTTTTCTCCCCGCTCCACTCCCTCATAGGCAAACATGCACCTTTCACCTGGTTGGAAGAATGCTAATGGGCATTTGATGCCATCAAGTAGGCCTTAACAACTGCACCAGTGCTACTCCACTCTGACAAGGAGAACCATTTATAGTAGCCTGAGACGCCTCCAGATCAGCTGTAGGAGCTATCTTACTGCAGTAGCATGACATATGGAAACCTAGTGGCATAATTCTCACGGAAATTCACAGGCACCAAATGTGTATGGGTAATCTATGACAAGGAACAAGACACCATTCCCTGGTCCAGATACCCTGACAATACCTGCTGCAAGACGCAAAACACACAGTGAAAGTGCGCATGGACCATAAATCACCTACATAATATCACAAACACTAAAAGTTGGCGCACCAACAAACGAGGATGCACCAAGATCTCAACTTCAATTTTAGATATAAGTTCATCTGAGGCCCAAAGCATATACTTCCAGGCATCATTAGCAAAGGTCTATTAGATACACCCAGTATAGGGGAAGATGCTGATCTGGTGATGGTGATTCTTCCAGAGCAAATTTTGACAGCCCCCTTGGTGGAATTGGCAGCTATCTCCACAATTGCCTCTACCCCAAACTGAGGAAAACCCAATGTCCTATTTCCCCATCCCAATACCGCTCACAATGACCCCAGCCCACCCAATAACCCAAAACAGCCCCAACAATCAACCACGAACTCCCTTCCTTGAGGCCATACTGCACACGCAAACTGATACCAAGAAGTACAATCCCTGATCAAATTGATCCAGGCAGGGAAAAGCCCCTCTGGGTGGTACATGCAAAAGGAGATGATAATCTATTTTCACAACAAAGTATGGGGACACAAAGCTCTTTGCCCATGGGTCATAAGGGAACATCATGACCCACCAACCATGAGGCATCCAGAGCAAAAAAATGCATTAATCTGTTCAGATACGCATATGACTGGAATGGATTAACGAAAGAAGTACCCACCTGGATAGAACGCTGCCTCACCTGTGCATGGTCAAAGCCGGATAGGATGGGCAGTAATGGTCTTCTGCACCTCCTCCAACAGGCAGTGGGTCCCTAGACGTCAGTATAGGTAGACTTCATCATAGGCCTGCCAACCTCATGGGTATATGATGTAATCATGATGGTGGTGGATCGCTTCATGAAATACCTATATTCATCCTCCTGTCTACAGACAACCACCTCATATGACATTTACTATTTGTTTGTGTCCCACATTTTTACCAGGTAAGTGTTCCGCAAGAAATTGTGAGAAACAGAGGGTCCAATTCACCACAATTTTTGGGGCGCTGTTGAATTATGGGCTGTAGTCTGAAGGCTGGTTCTTCTTTAACCGTAGGGAAAAGTTTTGGGCGTCTATTGTGTGAGGACAACAGACAGGATGGTGATTAGAATTTAAATATAGCTTCTTGGTAGTATTTAATTCGTATTCCCTGTCATTTTTACTTGGACAATGGCACGCCGCCCTGATCTTACTGATCCCAAGTAAAAGCTGACTAATACAAAAGAAATTACTAAACACAAAAAGTTTATACTTAAATTATAAACAAGTCCGGTAGTTGAATATTTTTTAATGTCAACTTAAGGATTATTTATAGGGTTTAATGTTCACCACATCTTACCCATGACGACTTAATTTCAGTGGCACTTAACCATGTAAAAAGTTTGTAAGAACGTCTACGTATACTTCAACTCAAGGCATCATGCTCAGCCTCAGGGTCAGTGTAAACACCATCATCATTCTTAAGATGCCGTTTCAATATGTCTTCAAAATAGCTGAACCAATTCACTTCCACATGCAATTGGCAGCACATGCCAAGGCAATTCATATCACTAATTAGTAATTAATTCAATCAAAAACTCGACTGACATTACAAACTAATTTTGACATAGACCAACAAAGCCACGTGCCCAGGTCATTAAGTCAAAACTTAATCTAAGTATGACCTAACCAACAAAGCCCTCGAGCCCATGTCATCATAGTTAAATATAATTAAGTGAAATTACCGGGCTGCGATTCCCAAGTTCAGATATACTTAGGATACACCTGAACCATAATTGCTGATATCTGATATGATCGAATATCTGATGATTAGGTCCAGTCAATTACTCAACAGGCACCCTGTGCAGTATGCTAAAGATCTAGTCTGCTATTAGTCCACATATCACCCAAAGTCCAACGGACAAAATGGAAAGGTCCAACAAGTCATTGTAGAAGTATCTCTGTTGCTACACTAAGCCTTGCAGGACACGTGGGTAGACGATCTCCCTTTAGCTCAGTTCACATATAACAATTCCCTCCACACCTTAATGGGGATGTTACCTTTTCTTCGCTAACCTAGGTTACAGCCAAGGATTTACCATCAGCCCTTAAATATGCTCTAACAATATTGTGGCAGACAGCTTTGCAGCGCACATCTGCAAGATACACCAACTGTTAAAAAACAACTGACAAAAGCCACTAAGGACGCCAAGTTGTTTGCTAATCAGAAATGGCGCCTGGCTCCAGACTACAGGTGGGAGACCTTGTGATAGTGGACATGAAGAATCTCCACCTTAAAGCTCCCTGCTGAAATCTGGCATGCAAGAGGGCGGGTCCTTTCCCCATCAGCAAGGTCCTTCCTAGTGGGTCCTTCCACGTAGAGCTCCCCCCACTGGAAATTCACTCGGCCTTTCATGCCTCCACCCTATCCCCCTAAAAGGAGAAAAACCTGCTGAGATTAAGCTAACACTAATAGAAGGAGAACCAGAAGTTGAGGTATAAGGGGTTTGGACTCCCAGAGAGTTAAGTGGGAATCTAATACTTAGTGGTCTGCAGAGATACCTGACATATGAGAACAGCTGGATCCCTTTCAGAGACTGCATCAACTGTAAAGATCTAATTGAAGGCTTCCATGTAAGGAAATCTAAGACATCAGCACCCCTGATTACCCTAGAACCCACGTAACTGTAGCCATAAAGCTTCTCTCAACACACAAGAGCTATGCGCTGTTCCAAGCCCTTGAGGGAGGAGTAGACCCTGTCCTTTTTAAAAAAAGGGTAATGTAAGGATCCACGGCGCCACCATCAGGCTGGAAAAAAATACACCCATTTGCACAAATAAAAGGAAACACCCCAGAGCCTTAGATCCTGGAAAATAGTGGATCTGGGAACACCCTCTATGTTCAATAGGTAGCTTTCACTCCCCCAGTATATGCTGTCCCCACTTGCACAACAGTACAGATCATGAACCCCAACTACCATTAAATCCGCCAAAGAGTATATTATGAAGATTGTGAAAATGAACTGACAAGTGCACTCTCTTTCTGACGGACATTAATTGAATCCCCAGAAGGGACAAATTCACTGCACCTGATCGATGGGAAACTTTCAAAGTAAAATTATTCAAAATCCCCCAGGTGTACTAATGGAGAATCTTTAGAAGAGAAACTACTAGGGCGAAAACCCAAACACCCAAAAAAATTGAAATAGATTCTCAAGTTGCAACAACAGGCAGGCTATCCACCGCATCAATTCTGGAGGCCTGACAAACACTGGGTGACACATGAGAAAAAATGGACATATTCCGTTTCCTGAATAAAATTCACCAGCGGTCTAGTTATCCTACTGGACTTGCGCAATTCTACCATAGCTTATGCTATATAAACCCAGCTCTATGCTCACATTAAAGTGCTGGTTATTTTGTAATTTACTCAAATAAAACGTTATTATTCACCCATCTCTATTCAGGCTAACTTCTAAATTCACCAAATTAAGATCCTGTCTCCCCCAACAAAATCACCTCAACCAATGGAGGGTCCTCACTTCCTGTTCTCTGTAGTGGCGATTGCCATTTCCTTTTTAATTACAGTGCTGGCCTCACTTAATAGTGGAAACCAAGTGTTTAACCCCAGGGAACTGGCTTACCAATATGCCACCCCAAGGCCACTGGCAATGGCCCCCACCTGAGAATCCAAATTGATCAAATTGAACTGACCCATCAGGGGACAATCCCCATATAAAGAAAATACTATGACAGAGCTTAAATTCCATAATGGTACAGGAAGGATTAAGATGATTCTCCAAGCCCCTAAATATTAGGTGCAGAGCCAGTTCATCTCTGACACTGAATATGACTCTGAGTAATCCCTGAGAGCTTCCCCGTCAGAGGTCACAGGTTCCCATACTTCCTGAGAGGCTTGGGAGAAACTATTGCCTGTCCTCAGCTTGGTAGTTGGGGTCAGACTGATGTTTGTCAATTATTATTTCTTGCACCTCTCCCCACAGATCCTATATGTGCTTCCTCAGAATAATTATGCCATGAATACTATGGATGCTATCATGAGTGTTGGGATTTGAGATGATGAGCGAGGTGAAATCCCTCCTTCTGAATCAAGTCTCAGTAGATCAACTCTTGAACCAGCGTGAACAGAGCCTTACACTGAAGGCCCCAATACTTTCTTTGATCAGGAAGCATCACGCACACAAGAATTGATGGAAACACTTAGAAAACCTGTCCTCACTTCACAAAACTCAAGAGGCGTGTCCCCCACTGCTGCGGTCATGAGGACAATGTAAAACAATGAGGGTGCCGACCAGGCAGTCAATCTGGAAGGCAGGGAAAGATCCTGATTGTAAGGGGCCGCGAAGGTCCTTGAGGCACCATGTCCCCACATGCCCTTCAAATATTGACGCTTTATAACTCAATAAAGTAGTCTATACTCGCT
This sequence comes from Massospora cicadina, assembly GCA_022478985.1. Lineage (NCBI taxonomy): Eukaryota > Fungi > Entomophthoromycota > Entomophthoromycetes > Entomophthorales > Entomophthoraceae > Massospora > Massospora cicadina. Next base: position 46,590 of record JAKSZP010016276.1, on the reverse strand, counting down.
CCATCTTTTCATTTTCAACTTCTCTGCTATTTTACAGCCCCATGTCTATTTTTTGAGCTTCAGCATCTGTCAAAAGAACTTTTACACTAAGAAAGGTAGTGTTCACTACATGGGGCTCTAAACTATTAAAGCGAAAATGTCTATCACAAAATAATGGATAATAGTAGCAGTCAAGAAAGCCAAACTGCTGATTGGTCAAGAAGCGTCACTCTATGGATTAGTACCTTTTGATGCAAAGTACTGCCCATGCATCCCGAAAGTTTAATGTTTCAGGCCACGTTTCATTTCACTCTACCTTCTGTTGATAATGATTAGTACTAACTATAATATAAGAACCTTAACAAAATTATCTATCATTTACTATATGGCGCCTATTCTGTGTGAGGCCATTCAAGTCACTCTTGCACTTCTTCTGTGCCTTCTAGCATGCGGGATCTATAAACCACAGCCCAACTACCAGCAGGAGAACTGATTTGGGGACTGAAAGCTATCTTCAAAATTTCTTCCATCCTGCCATTCATCATTTCCTATAGGTAGTCAGGTTGCACCATCATGAAGTCTCCTGACAACTATGTCTTACAAAAACCTTACTATTTTCATACTATCAATTTCTATAACGCAGCTTCCTCCTTCTCCATGACAATTGAGAAGCCATTGTTAGTAACTGACAATTAATAAACAAAGCCTAAAACCAGCTCGCAATGCTGGATGATGGAATTTCAGTCTACCTCGAGGATCATCTTCATTAGAAATTACAACTCCTTGAGGCTGCTCAGAACAAACGCCTCCACTAAGTCAAAAGACCTGGTGCAGACTCTTCAGCGGCACTATCAGGAGCTGGCCTCTCGCGACTTCACCTCTGGGAGTGAAGGACCTGAAGGGCCTGAAGGTCTCTGTGGGCCTCAAAGGCCTCTGGTCCTGAAGTGCCTACTCCTGGCGACCTTAACAACCCCTGGATAAAGGACGTTCTGGAAGCACTAGCCACCTTACAGGATAAAATCTGTAATGTGGGCCCAAGGATGCAAGCTCTGAGTAAATTTGCCCCCCCCAACCCTAAGGTATCAATTGAGGCCCTATTGGATGAAATGGATAATCTTAGCGCCTTTACCAAGCTCACAGATAATCGCATTTCCCAGCTTGAGCAAACCTTCTGAGTGTTTGACACCTACTTGAACAACTTAGAAAGCCAGCTTAATTTTCAGTGCGCTGACATCCAAGCATTAAAAGAACAGGTTACTCACAAAGCCTCCATCTCCTCCCTCAACTGAAACTGTTACAATATTTAAGAGGACCTCGAGGTCCTAAGATGACAGTTGGAACAGCAGGCTCCCCGCAACTATGTGGAAACCAAAATTTCCAAGCCTGCACAAATTCCTGTTGTTAGTACCCTTTCCACTCCTCTTGTAACTAATTTTAAACCTAAATTCAAGAAGAAGTTCACCCCATCTAGAAAAGCATTGCCTCTTTTTGAATGCATATGAGAGTTCTATGGAAGAGGCTACAAATAGCAAAAAGTGAAGCATATTCACTCCTTCCTTAACAGCACCACTCAGTAAATTATGACTCCCCATCTAAAAGAATACCACACTTGGGAATTAATTCAAACCGCTTTGGTCCAAGAGTTTGGCAGCAACCAAACCCTGGCAGTCAAAAACAAGCGTTAATGGTATCCGCCTGAACAAAGAAGAGAGTCATATGAAGTTCGCCACCAAATTCTATGCCCAGGCGCAGCTCTTAGTAACCACAAATTGCATCTTTGATGACACTATACCCACTATCATCTCTGCATTGGGGTCTTATCCTGAGGTTCAAATTCACATGATAGGCAGAAAAAATGTGCTTACTTGCATTCAGGAAATCAAAGAGGTGCTTAATGAGATCCCTGCGTCGACCCTACATCCTAAGACCATCACCTCTGTCTCCTCTAACCATCCTTGGATCCATATTGTCAAAAACCAGAAAAATTCTTGGCCCCAATGCACTTATTGCAATGGCTTCCGTCAAAGCGCAAATACAATCTGGAAACAACTTGCCAAGGAGGTGGTAAAGGGCCTTCAGCATGAAGGACGAGGCGCTCCATGCTGTCATCCCTAACACGCTTCAAGAATCATCCACGGTCTCTAACGAACCTGGAGCTATCATACTTGAAGAGAACTTTTGGTAACCGTTGATAATAAAGAAATTGATATTGCTTACTCTTCTTCTGTTGAATCTCCCATGTTTCTTACGCAACCTCCACAGTTTGGGAGTCTGGTTACCCACGTCGCTGTTTGAGTTCATAAAATTCTGGTTCTTACCATCATCAACAGTTGTACCCCATGAACGTTATTTTGTCCAAACTGATAAAATGTATCAAGATCGCCCTGGATCTGCCACATTACATGACATATGGCACAGCCAGACTACAGTGTACATCATCCATAGTGGCCTATTCTTCCCTACCTATCTGAATTAGGAAGCTTTTATGTAAATACCCCCACCATTGCACTGGATAACCTGAGCTATGAACTTCTTCTTGGAACTCAGTTTCTCTGAGACTACTCCATGGTAGTACATTTTGATGAAGGATTTCTAACCCTGCTGGGACATCAAGTCTTCATAAACTTCAAGACCTCCTGTGACTCCAAAGCAGAGGTCAAGGCTCAGGCTTGCTTATTTGAGATCAACAGCCAAATCGATTGACTTAAGTACATTTAAGGGGCACTTAAGTATGATTGCCCCCGCCTGCTGTTGATGGCCACAAAGGCATGACAATCTATCTACCTAAGCTGACAACTATTTCTCTGAATTCATAAATTATTGTCAATACCCGGGTCCACACTAACATCCTCTAGATACCTTCTGGAGATCTGAGGTCTAGATGACACATCTTCCAAAGAGGTTCTATTCTGTAAGGGATTCTAGATCCCGCCTAGCCATATCTATATTGGTGTTGTTGGCTAACCTTACTGACAAACTTAGGGTAGTGGGCCCTAATAGTCTCATCTCATATGTTCACATTCTACCAGTAGAGGCTATCAATTATTTCTACAACTTTGTAAGTCTGAGGGACCATGGTTTGGAGACGCCCCATCAGTGGCTTTAGTCAACACTTGATTCATAAAGGAGCTCTCTGGAGAACAACAATGCTGAGTTCAAGAATTATTGGAGGAGTACTAAGACTTTTTCGGCCTCAAACTACAATTTTAAGAAAATTTGTGGGGCTCTATATCATGTGAAGACTGGTGACACTCCTCCCTTTTGGTCCCAACCTTACTGAAAAAGTAGGGTTGAAGAAGCCTAGGTGGCGTTAGAGCTCAAACAACTACTTAATGCCAGACTATTGGTGCCTTCACGCAGCCCTTGTGCTTTCACCCTCCTATTGGTTCAAAAGAAGGATGGCAGCCATCGGGTTGTGATGGACTATCACCAGCTTAACTCCATCACCAAGAAAGACAGTTACCCTTTGCCTAAATTGACGACTCTTTCCACTTGCTTGCCAGATCAAAATACTTTTCCACAATGGATCTTGCTAGCAGATGTTGGAAAATAGCTCGCCCCTGATGACCAAGCCAAGTTTGCGCTCATAGCCAATGAAGGGCTATTCAAACCTATGAAGATTCATCATGGCCTTTGTAATTCACCGGTCACCTTCCAACGCGCCTTGGATGGGATCCTCAGGGACTTGAAGTTATCGTGTTTCCTCACATACCATGACAATATCTCTTTCTTCTCGTGAAATTTCAATGGTCATGTGGAGTACCTTTAATAAGTCTTAAATCGTCTTAGAAAGGCTTTAATAAAACTCAAACCCTCAAAGTGCTCCTTCTTCCAGTCTAAAATGGAGTTCCTCAGACATAAGGTCTTGAAAATGGTATCCATCACATTCCAGACAAAGTCAACGCCATTGAAATGATGTTGAGACCCCAGAGCCTGAGGGATATTCAGGTATTTCTTGGCATGGTAGGATATTATCATCATTCATCCCTCGGTTTACCACCCTGTCTGAGCCCCTATTTTACCTCCTGCAGAGGAACGTGCCTCTCAAGTGGCAGTCATAACAAGAACAGGCTTTTTAGCATTCCTAACCGCTCTTTACACTAAACCCATTTTAGTTCATCCGCGTTTCAATCACCCTTTTTTTCTCTTCAATTATGTTAGTGAATTCGCTATTGGGGACATTCTAGCCCAGCACAATGAAGATCAGGTCAATCACCCAGTAGCTTACTTCAGCAAGATTTTGAGCAAGGCTGAACGAAACTATAATGTTACCAAACGTGCATTACTGGCTGCCTTATCAGATATCAAGCACTTTTGGCCCTATCTCTATGGCACCAATTTCAACATTGTCACTTATTATTCCTCGCTCAAATGGCTACAGCAAATGAAGGACCCAGATTTCTTATTAGCCAGATGGGGCCTAAGGCTACAGAGCAACAATTATACTAGTATTTATTATGCAAGAGCAGTTCACCAGAATGTCGATGGTCTCTAGAATGCTAGTATTGGCTGCCTTGACCCTCAAATAAGACCAATTGTAAGATCTGATTGGCTAACCAGAACGCTGAAAGTGGAGACTCTCGAAATACAAGCCAATGCTCTGGAATATGACTTGAGACACTCAGATCAAAGAAGGACTGTTATACTAAAGGATCAATAATAAATGGCTCCCCTACATCAGCCCTTTTTTTCACAAACTGACGTTATCTTAGAGGGGCGTGTGACTGTGGGACACAAGGCAGTAAAGAAGACTCACAATTGGCTAAAGACACAATGTTACTGGGACCAAATGGTAGAAACCATCCAAGAGGTCCTGGACGCTTATATGACTTGCCAATCCCAAGATCAAGCCAGTCTCCAATATCAGCACTTAGTCATTGTCCTGTCAGGTTTCTTTAATGTTGTTAGCATTGATGCAGTAGGCCCTCTTCCCACCGGGCTGCATGGCCATAAATATACCCTCCTAGACATGGACCGTTTGATCAAATGGGTCAAAGCAATTTCTGTCCCCGCTGCCAATGTGAAAGCTGCAGCTCTATTTCTTATTTGATCAGTTTTCACCCAGTACAGATGTCCACAAACTTTACTTTTGGACAATGGGTTAAATTTCATCTCTTAAATTAGCCCAAGAGCTTACTTCGTTCTTTGGTTCTAACTAAAGTTTCACCGCCCATTACAACCCATTGACCTATGGGTGGTGAATCATACTAACGGAACCCTTGTCTCTATTTTATTGAAGTTAGCCACCACTGATACTGCCCGCTATATTTATTAACTGCACATCACTTTGCTTGCTTACAGAAAAGGCTACGGTTAAATCATTAAGATGTCCCCTCTGAAGCTCTATAGGGCGTGCTCCACAGTTTCCAAGTAACACTCATCCATTACTCAATACCTCCGCACCCAAGAACTCTGATTTAACTATGAGGGCTTTAGCTGATAATTTTCCAGCTTCAAGCCCTAGCCATGCAAGGCGTTGTTGCCACCAGAGAAAGGGAGACATCCCATTTTTTGGCCAACCTTCTTTACCAATTTTTATTAGTGACCTCATTCACTTTTATCACCATTGACCCAGAGGTCAACAGAACAAGCTCAACAACATTGGTCTAAACCTTATAAGGTCATTCATAAGCTGAACTCAGAGTACGCCATTGCTGATGCCAATCAGGGGACTTTGGTCAAACAAGTACATGGCTGATTCATTTTGTCCCTATATCCCCCTGACAGGATCTTTAGGGGGTAGTTGTTGGTATTTGAGATGATGAGCAATTTTAAATCCCTTCTCCTGAATTGAGACTCAGTAGATTGACTCTTGAACTAGCGCAAATAGAACCTTACCCTGAAGTCACCAATACTAGATTTTATCAGGAAGCATCACGCACATGAGAATTGATGAGAACACCATAGAATCTCGTCCTCACTTCACAGATCTCAAGAGGCGTGGCCCCCACTGCTGCGGTCATGAGGACGATGCAGAACAATGAGTATTTCAACCAGGCGGTCAATCTGGAAGGCAGTTAAAGATCCTGATAATATGGACCATGAAGGTTCTTGAGAACATGTCCCCACACGCCCTATAGTATTGACGCTTTCTAACTCAATAAAGTATAATATATAACCCCATCTTTTCTTTTTTAATTTCTATACTAAATTACAACTTTGATCCCCATTTTCAAACTTTGGCGTCAATCAAGAGAACTGACATACTGAAGGTAGGTATTGGAATACTCCTGATAGAAGCCAAGACTTTTCTTGGCATGCCATGTATCTGACAAGGATAATTCAATCCACCTAACTTAATTCAACAAATTGACATTGGTGTCAAGGCCTAAGAAGTTAGAACATTAGTCTAAGATAAAAATTTAAATAAAAATAAAATAATTGAATGGTTGGTCAGACCAAAATTGCAACACCTTCTATTTAAGTCATACCTGAAAGTGGATGAACTATTCTAACGGATAATCAAAGGAATTTTGGGGATGAACCCCAGGAGATTCAAAGCATGGTGAATAATGATTTGGAAAATACTTAGATGAAGAACAGAAAGCTTTACAAATCCAAGAACAGAAATTGATGCTTATTACCTAAACTGACAGAATGCTCAGTGATTATACAAGCCACTCACAAAGTCATAGGTCATGGAGGCCTAAGAAACTAATAGATCATCTATTCAAGTATTATTACTGGTATTTGATCAATTATGATATAGCAGATAATATTAGCCTGCTGCATAGAGTTTCAATTTCACAAGCTCCACAAGAATGTGATGGTATACTGGGTAGTGAGCCCTGGGTTTGCTTGGCACACAGTGTTAATAGATGTGATGGGACCCTTGAGTGCTAGTACTAGGGGAGTAAAATACATTATAGTTGCAATAGACCATCTGACCAGATGGGTCAAGTTCAAGGCTTTGAGCAGGGTAGATGCAATGATAAAACAAGATTTATACTGGAACAAGTAGTGTTCTGTCTTGGATGCCCGCAAGTATTGCTCAGTGATATCAGAAATAGCTTTAAGTCCTACATGATTTTAATTCTGAATAATTAATGGGATCCTAGGAATGATGCCCATCCCATACTAGTTAGAAGTAATGGAATGGTAAAGAGAGTCAACAGAGCTCTGGCTGCAACAGTGATAAAATTGGTAGAGGAGAAAACCTCTACTTGGGATCTTATCTGAGTTCAGTTATCTTTGCATATAATATCAGTTATCATATGGCGACAGGGAAAACGCCATTTGCACTATAATATGGACAAGGAGCCTCACTACTGCAAATTTATATTCAGCAGTAGAACCAGCTTTAGTATTAAGCTCACCATTATTTACCCTAACTGGAAAACATTATGATAAAATTTTAATCACAGGTATTTGGCATGACATTGAAAAGAAGAATTAGAGTAAAGAAATAGGATGATCAAAAACAACCGACGCTTGAGGAATACCATATGGGGGATAGGGTAGCTATTGTGATACCCATGGATATAGAAGAAGAAACAAGTTGGGAAGCCTTATGGTCAAGTCAATTTGAGATTGTTTTCAAGATGGTGACAGATGCCTATATGCTGAAAAACATTGCTGGTGGTCATATAGTGAATCAGGTTGTCAGACTTTGCCTTAATTCAGGTGAAGCCTCAACTTTGGGGTCACAATATAAATCAATGTCGATTTTCCTGTTATTATCAGCATTGGTTTATGATTATTATTCAGTATTTAATTGGGGGTAAAGCCAAATATTACTATAATTTATACACAGATGTTTTATCAGGTCTTATGCCCAAAATTACTTGCTTTTTTATAAAGTTAAGCTCAAATAATTTTCTTATAATAACGCTGAGTTTACAATCTAACAAACCATGAATAAAATTGCTCCATAAATGCTCCACTAGCCAATGAGATAGGGACGAATGTCTGAGCTGATTACTATCTATTCTAGTATTAGGTTTGAGGATGTATTCAGTGTTTAACTCCTCTACTCGCCTCATTAACCATCTTTTGTAACATATTATGCTTTCTCATCTATTGGCTCTCAAGTAACAGACAATGTAAACCCCCTAATTGTGCTACCAATATTTTTCCTCAGTCCAGCCCTCAATAATGAATCCTGATTTAACCTAACTCTGAACCTGTACAGTAACATTGCCTCACGCATTCATGAATCCTCTTCCACTATCACACATGGTATTCGCCTAACACTCATCAAATTCCTAATTTTCCCTTGATATTTTAAACAGAACTAACCTTTATCTAAATAAAGTGGTTTTTAAATCTCATATTTTTAGTTTAAATTAAAATTCTTAGTACTGAAGAATTTTATCCAGCCTCAAGGATTTTTTGAAACCCTGAACCTCTAGAGAAGGTCAAGTTCTGATCAAGTTGTCCTTCCTGGCACCTTCAAGTAGCCAATCAATTAATCATTTACCCTGAGCTTGCTGCCAAGAGAGCACAAGTCCAAGATAAGTCCATAGAAAATATTTAAAGAATTAGATCTAAGAGAAAAAAAAGTATAAAAAAGAAATATAAGTTAAAAAATACAGAAAAAATATAAAAGGTAAGATATATGAAAAAATCATATTTTTAAGGAGAGAGATCTTTAGAAAAAACATAATTGAAAAAAACATATTTAATAATACCAGGTTTTGCTGCTGCAATTAAAAGTATCTGGCATTGTCCCCACCTTCCATTGTCATGTGGTATCAAGGGGGGTGTACTATGGCAAAAGTAGTGAAGAGGAGCTAGAACTTTTGTAGGACCAGCTCATGGGTTGAAACTGGATCTGCTGTAAAGAGGCATGAGGAAAGAAAAATAAAGATTCACGCTCATCAAGTTTTGAGAAGCCCAGCCTTGGGGAAAAGATGTGTTGAGGAATGTGTCAGCAAGATTGATTGAGTGATCCTTGTAAGGCGTGAAGCCCAAAGAGCCCTTACTTGGGGGAAAACAGGCATTCAGAAGAAAGTTAGAAGTGATATCAACTGAATAAGTCCTGATGTGGCATATATCCATAGAAAGACACTCATAGGAAGTGGCATAAAGTACAAAAAGATGAAGAGGAAACATGGTGAGAAGAATGGGCAGAAAAAATGTATCTATAAAGGAAAAGAATATCTAGATCTTTCAAAATTAGATTTTAGCCATGATGGCTGATTCAAGCCTCAGAATGGTATGTGTCTGCCTCCAAAACTCTATCTTTGCTGGATTATCTGGTTAATGGTGGATTATTTGAGATTTTAGAATGCACATATCATTCATCTTAATAGATATAAGTATTATTTATTTAGCCGCTGAGAAGATTTATTATAAGAAAACCCATATTGGATGTGAGAGTTATCATTAATGTTAGGAAGAAAGCATTCTAGGAGAAAACTATCTTATAAATGTGGTTGCTTCAGCATCCATAATAGTAGGCACAGACTAACCAGTTGCGCCTCTTCAAAATTGGGTGAGGGAGTGGTAAAATCATGGGTTCTTCACCAATTGATAGTTTCCAGGAGGTTAAGTGCACAAGTTTGACGTGTGTACGCTGTTCATTGTCTGATAAGAAATAATTATTGATTGCTAATAGTATGAAGACTATTGTTTGTAGTAGAATAGATAACCAATTCTGGTCCAACGCTTGACCTTTATTTCTCCTCAAAATACTCTTTTTTTAGTACTAGATGGTCCCAACCCAAGGGGGGTCCTCAAAATACTCTTGATGTCTTCAGTAGGGATTTATACCCTTATCCTCAAAACTTGATCCACGCTCAGACCACTAGTTTAAGGCCTTTCCTCTGGTCTTGTGGATTCAACAGAAATTCCCATCTAAGCTCAGCTTTTCTTCTAAAGATCCTCGATCCTTACTCTTTATCCTACTAAAGAGTCTGAAATTAAAGCACACAATCAATAATTTCCTGAAGATTAATAGAACTAAAAAATAATATATTTTGATATATTTTTAGCACTAGGTGGTCCCAATGAATTCTGCTATATTCCCTTTTTTTATTGTGAATTACCAGGGGAATTTATAGAGGTAATTCAGCGCCTAACACTCAGTTGGAACCTCATCCATGAAAAGGCAGTCATTGTCACTTAATTTCCCTTTGTCGTCTCACCATCAGTGGTCTTCCCCATCTGGTTAGGATTCCTTCATTGGACATTCTTAAGACCTAAAATGGAGAGTCAGAAAATATGTCCTTAACGTTTTCCACTCAATTTCAGCGAACCAACCATACTTGGTAGTGACCTGCTTAGGTAATGGGACATGTTACCATTTATGGCAGGTTGCAAAGCAACTGATCAATTTGCTAGTTACAGGTGGCATCACTCACCTCGTAACTTGCTCCCTAACTCCCAATTGTTGGTGATGAAACCCAACCAATTCCAATTAATACACCTGATATTTAATCATCAATCAACTATCAGATGCCCCATTTCATCAGCAACTCTGCCCAATGAGATCTTAAGCATTCACCTAGACAATCCCTGATAGATTCAATTATGGCAAATTACATAAAATACCACAAACATTGTTAACCTAAATTGGGGTCAACCAATATCCAATTTACTCGCCATAGGGAGTTATCCCCTAGTGACCCATGGTAATCTAGACAGCTGAAAAGGTGGGCAGAATCACAACACATCCCCCCACTCTTGCCTAAATTTCCAGCGAGATTAGGATAGGGATAGGAGAATACTGCCTTAGACATCAGGTTGAATATTTCTTGGGTTCTAGAAGAGCACAGTTGATCTGTACTCAAGGCTGCTCAGGACAACCTTTGGCATGCAGTTCTCTTACTCTTCCTCCTCGCTACTACCTCCTCAGAGCGCAGTCCGCATGACCCTCTGTCATGCTGGGCTGTTTGATTTACTCAGGATGATACTAGTCTTAAGTTCTGATCCTCCCGTCACGACATATGACCTGCTATCATATTCAGGATTCTTGGTTTAGCGTCCTTGACTTCCTTATATTCCTCCTTGTCCTCAACAGGAGGTCACTGCCATCAAAGTTCATTTCACAGCACAATTAAGAATACTCAATTATATTTACTTATGTTATTTTCTCATAATAGCTTCTTTGCCCATATCATTCTTAATTCTTCTCTGAAGAGCTTATCTCATTAATGTTAAGATTAATTTCTCCAAAATTAGTGCTTAATTGATACCAAAGTACATAATGTCAAAATACTATAAAAAATCTGACATCCCCCTCTCATCCAGCTCATATGTCAAATTTGGAATCTCAGTACCAGCAACTTCTCAACAGCATTTCTGATAAAGATGGATCTTCCAACTGATGAGTCGATCTGCAAGGTGAAATTTCTTCTATGGTCCCTCTAGGACTCATACTCCCAGTCAAATACCTGTATCCAGTCCTTCTGCGGAACTACTGAAAATGGTATTCAACCCTGATGAAACCAGATTAGCAATCATCTCAGATGATTTATGACCAATCCTCCCTCTGTCATCAATTCCCAAATTAGATTTCAATACTCTCCTGGATTTTGCTCCATTTACAGATACTCCTACAATCATTGTCAAACCTCCTGAAGCAATGCTCTCCGCTCTTGATCAATAATTCCTCACCAGATCTGACTTGCTTCTGGAGTTCTTTTTCTGACTCAGACAGTTTTACAAACCAGCTGTTCTGTCAACCAAACTAGCCATTAGAAACTGCAAACATTTCAAACTCCCATATGCAGAATTAAGGACCCAAGTAACTGAGGCTCTATCCATGGCTCCAAACCCCTCCAATCTCAAAATCATCCTATATCAAGACGTTGAAGCCTATGCCCTTTGTTTTGCCAGCCAAGTTATTCAAAGTTGGGCCTTGAAACTTCCAGCTTCTCCTGGCTTCCATCTCTCATTCTGCTTTCGCTTCCAAGGAAGCTCATAGTCATCATCTTCAGGATTCCATCCACTCCCTGCATGACTATCTCGTTTCTGGCGCATCCCATTGGTACCTTCTTCTGATGGCTTTGATCAGAGGCATGACCTGGCAGCCCCCACTTAGTATCCCTTTCTTGATGTTGGCCCATATGTCCAATGTTCTTGATGAAGCCCATTGGCAAGCTCTCAATACCAATCTTCCAGCACCGGTGCCATATTGGGATTACTCAGGGGTATACACTGACTGCCTCTTCTTATTCTGTTATTTCTTCCCCAATTTGGGTTATTGCATTTGGCAAGCACCAATATTTCCATCTCCCTTCCCCTTGTCGCATTCTCACAGGGATCTGCCTCCGCTCAACAAACTTGGCCTCAAGTAGGTCTATCACTTGCTAGCAACTGATCTCACATAGATTTTGACGTTTTGTTCACTCCTACTGCAATCCATCTGCCCTCCCCCATGAGGCGACATAGGCAGAATCATCCCCAAGTCAAGGATAACCAATAAAAAATTATAAAAATATATCTTTTTTCTATGCGTTTTTCATGTTTTTACTATAATTTTATCAATCATTTACTTTTTTTTATTCTTTTTTATATGGACATGGCCTTCACTTGGTTCAGTGGTCCATCATTTTATTTATTCCTTCAATTGGTTCCAAGATATACTTTAACCTACCAGTTTTCTATGGCTCAGGGGTCTTATTTTTAAGACTTTATATATTTTGGTTCAGTGGTCCTTTTTTAGAACTTAACCAAATTATCAGGACATAACCATCACAATGGTTCAGCGATCCTTTGGGAACACCCTTTTTATTATCTTTTTCTTAGTCCACTTCCTTAAATAACTAGAATGGACTTGATTCACAATCCTTCCATCCAAGAGGTTCTTGATGGAATAGGCATCTATAGCCATCTTGACAATAATCTTTAATAGACCCACCGCAATGCATATAGCTTTTTTCTTCTTCTGAAACCATGTGTATCACAATAGGCAACTTTTCTCCTACTTGGTATTCTGATAATGCCAGTCAGTTATTGTAATCTGTCATTTTTGCCTTAATTCTCTTCTTCAATGTCATATCAAATTCTTGCAATTGCATCTTGATCAGTATATTTGACAATTGGATCAGGTACTGCTTGGCACTCATCCCTAATGTTTGTTAACCATTTAATATAGAATTAACAGCAACGTAGCCTTCCTTCTGTATAGTAATTCAAATGCTTTTTTACATTGCTGTATTATGACTTATATATATGAACATCACCAAACTGAGGTACGTTCCTCATGTGGAAGTTCTCCCTGTGACCAATTTCCTCAGCATCGCAGCCAGCGTTCCATTGACCCACTCTACCAGTCTATTCATATCCAGCTGTTAAGGTACTGACATGACATCTTGGATCCACATTATCTCATTCAAACTCAAGATTACGTGAGATGTGAAATTCGTTCCATTGTTACTCAACAAGACTTGTGGCCATCCATGGCAGTATACTACTAGATCCAGGATATACCTTGCAGTGATTGTAGCATCCACTTTCTCCAGGGCCTTCATCTTGACCCTTATAGTCAGATGGTCAATCACAACTATGATGTATTAGAATACCCCCATACTCATGGTTAATGGTCCCATCACGTTGATGGACAGATATGCCAGGAAAATCTAGGTCGTATCATTCAATATCTGACATGTTCTTGTGAAGCTTGTGAAACTGGAACTCCACACAACAAGCCAGATAATCCGCTACATCATAGTTAATGGCCTCCTAGTAATATTACTGGCGAATGTGATCAGCCATCTCTCTTAGGCCTCCATGCCTGACAATTTTATGCGCAGCTTGAATGATAACTGCTTGTTCTGAGGGTAGTAATAGTAATCATTTTCCATCAGTCATATTGAAAACTTGTCCATCCTTGGTCTTGGTGTTTTCCATCACTTTCCAAAGCACACCTTGGTTTTCTCGGGACTCATTCCCAATTTCTCCTTTGACCATTCTCTGGAATAGCTCATCCACTTGCTGGTATACCACTTGGACCATTGTTAACCTTGAAAATCCATCCAAATTCTGATGTGAAGCTCATGCTTGGTGGACTATCTCATAATCATAATACTGTAGCTTCAATGCCCATTGAGCCAGTCATCCTTCCAGTTCTCTTAAATTGTGCAGCCAACGCAGCAAGGAGTGGTCTGTCACCACCTTAAAGTGCGTTCCATAAATATACACCCAAAACTGTTTACATGCATAAATTACTGCAAGGCATTCATGCTCAATTATGGTTTAATTCCTCTAAGCGGCTGAGAGTGTCTGGCTCATATACACTAGCATATGTTTGTTTCTTAAGTTCATCTACTAGGCCTATGACGGCACTAATATCTATTAACAAAGCATCAGTCTGTATTATAAATCCTTAATTGAATTTTAATTATTTCAATATTGGAGAATCTATCAGGTATCGCGTAATTCATCAAAAGAACTCTGGGCCCCTTAATTCCAAACAAATCCTTTTTTGGATCCTTCAGCAAATGAAAGAGGGGCTTGGCAACTATTACAAAATCCCATATGAATCTTTAGTAGTATCCACCATTCCAAGGAACACTTAAATATCTTGGACACTTTTTGGTAGCGCCATTCACTCTATGGCCTCAATTTTCTGGGCTTGCGGCTGCAGTACACTAGAGTTGATAATGAATCCCAGATATTCCAACTCTTTATTGAAGAAGTGGCTCTTCCTCAGCTTGATCTTCAGGTTAGCCGTGAACAGTCTCTTGAAGACTTCTTCCAAGTGGTGTTAATGGTCAGTAAATATCCTACTGAACACATTTATATCGCCTAAGTAAACCAGGACGCATGACAACTTCAGGCCATTTAAAATGGCGTCTATGGCCCTCAGGAACGTCGCAGGCGCGTTACATAGACCTTGGGGCATCCTCGTCGGCTGATGCAGTCCCTGCGTGGTAATGATTGCACATATCTCCTGGCCTTCCTTTGGAGAATCGATTTGCCAATATCCCAATATCAGATCCATTGTGGAGAAATACTTCACTTCTCCAAATCAGTCTAATGCATCATTGATTTGTGGTAGTATATACTAATTCTTCCTTGTATCTTATTCATCTTCCAATAATCTATCACCACCTGATTAGAGCTGTCCTTCTTCTTCACAATCAGGATAGGGATCGCCCATGGACTCAATGATGGAACTAGAAGCCCATGCTTCGCTAGTTAGCTGATCTCTTCTTCCACTACTGCTTAAGCCACCTTTGACCATCTAATTGGTCTCATCCTTATCAGCAAAATTTCTTCAGTGTTGACTTTGTAAATTCATTCCTTTTGTATCCCAAAATCATGGTTGTCCTGGGCGAATACTTACTAATACTTGTCAAATAATTTGAGCACCTCTTTCTGCTGTCTGTACATCATATCAGCGAGTTGCTCTCAATTGACCAATAGATTGATACGTTTGGTCACCCCTTCTGGTAATCTCATCTCAATGAGGGTTCCAAAATCGTGGAATCTCTTCTCAATTCAGCTGTTGGGATTAGAGGTACAAATGTGATGATCTGATTCTTCTCAATCCTCATTGATTTTACACTCAAATTTGCAAAGAAAACTCGAATTCCCCCATGGCCTGGCATAACTATTCCAGGAGCTACCCATGGCTCTACTCTGGACTTCTTCCAGGTGCTACTGACTTCTCCATACAGAAGCTCAGATATCTCTAAAGTCAATCCCATATCAACAATGACCTGTGATCCCAGCGGTATGGTCCTCAAATTCTTGATCTTCAGTGGAATTCCCTGGTTATCTAGGATTTCCATCACCATTTCTCATCACTTCTGGCCAACTAATTAATAACAAATCAGGACAATGCCATCAAGTAAAAAAATTGATGAATTATTCCTCCTGGTAAGTGGATCGTCCTCATCCTTCTGATAAACAAATGGTAATGTCTGACCCAGTATGGGCAACATACTAGCTTCAAATTTAAATTTAACTCTGTACTTCCGTAGAAACTCCATCCCAATCAGAATATCGTAGCTTTGGTTATCCAAAACTATTACTGGAGAGGATACCACTAAACTTCCAAATTGGAGTAGCAAAGCACTATACGCTCAACAGGAGATTTTGATATTTGGCCTGGCTGTCCTATACTCTTTCTTTTTTTAGTACTAGATGGTCCCAACCCAAGTCCCATACTCTTTCTTTTTTAGTACTAGATTCCCATACTCTTTCTTGTATTCTAGATCAGGCGAGATTCTCATCTTCTTTACCAGCTTGGTTGAGACAATATTGATAGGCGCTCCACTGTCAACTATTGCCCACACCCATACTCAATTAACCAGAATATCAATATATGTACACTTGGATTATTAAAGATTTTATTTACTGAGTGTATAGCGGCGTTATTTGCTGAATCAAGGGTATGAATTATTTGCATTATAGATCAAGAAACAATTCCTTAATTGCACTAAGGGGGATGGACAGGTTTACCTCATCTAATTTGACCTTGGTCAATTCTTCTAAATTCTCTGCATCTTAATCTGGTCTGCTAAATTATTGCACATATGGCTGAGCAACTTCCTTAATTATTTCAGGGTCGATCCCCTTTGCTCTGGTTTGGTACTGCATTAACATCTAAGCTGACCACTTGATACAATTGATTCTGCGCGTCATCAACAAACAGATCACTTAGGTCAATTTCTTTGTGCAAGATATCAGGGGAATGGGTTTATCCACAGCTCTAGACTGTTCCCCATCTAGGCTGTGGACACTTTTACCAACTCCTGTGCGGATTTGCCTCTTTTGCCTGTACTACATTGATCTGTTCCTTTGGCTTCTTGCATTAAACAGCAAAGTGTCCTTTTCCTCCACACTGAAAACAGCATTTGTGTTACTTATTGATCTGATTGAATTCCTCAGGCTTATTTCCCAGCACAGTTTGATTATTGGACTCCTTAGAACTCTCATTCCCATTTGTAAGATTCAAATTTCTCACTGGGTTCAGTTTGAAACTTCTATTAAGGGCATCAAATGTAGCTCTTGTATCTTCAAATGATCCACCATCTGTGAGGTGATAATCTCAGTAGCAAACACAGAAAACAAAATTTGATGTATATTGCGATAGGGCTGAAGGGCCTTTTGCAACGCAATCTGTACGTCAAAATCATCCAGTACATTTGCTCCAACCAAAGACTGCAATTTTTGACAGAATTAATTGGCAAAACTTGCTAAGGATTTATCCTTCTAGAATTGGATTACCATGAATTCCTGTTTGCTCTTTGACATACGCGTGGGACTTCCAAATTTTTTCATGATGGCCGCCTTGGCCTCCAAGTATGACCAGCTGTCCCCCTCCAGATGGGGTAACATTAAGTTCTTACAATTGGTGTCCAAACTTTTCATCACCATCAAAGCTTTTTGATGATCGCCATACCTGAACATTATCATGTCAAAAAATCAAAAAATGCAGGGGCATTATTCTGATGGAATGTAGGTAATTTCAGCGTAGCTCTAAGTTCCTCAAAAGTTTCTCTGGCCACCACTCTTTGTTTGGCTACTTGACTGACTTGAGGAGTGATTTTAGGAGTCATCTTTAAAATGGCTACAAATGCAGTCAGCATATTTTGTGGAATAGTTGACTTCCCAACTGGAGCTCTTGGGGTCCTTTCTTCAGCGTTGATCACCACATAGGCTCACATTTACATTTATGAGTCTTCAACTCTTCAACTTGCTTCATAAAATGCTCTATATCTGTGCTGAATGTCCATAATTGAATGCAATTCACTTCACGTTCAGTTTGAAAGAATAAAACTTCTCAAACTTTATCACCTTCCTTTTTTTAATGATGTTACTTTTCCTAACAACTCATCGCTGAAATTAGAGACAGCTTTGACTCCTTCCTTGATCTTGGTAACACTTTCCTCCAAGGCAGTAAATTCTTGATTATTTGAAGAATTTAAGGCGTTCTTGTTGACAGTTGCCATCTCCATCCAGAGTTTTTTTAACTTGTCCTTGTATGACATCTTGAATTGGTATATCCTACTCGACTAAAACCCTGTAGTAATCTCCAATTGTTAAAATTTAGAGGCTTTGTTGATTGTTAAAGATTAATAACCCCTAAATTGATTAACTGCACAGGTTTGGTATGTGCAAGCTTTGCGTTATCTGATAATAAAAGATTATTAATTGATAATAGTAAGGGTGGTTAGCCTGGCAGGGTAATTCCTGCTTCCATCCTAGTGCATGTTTTGTTCAATACAAGTTCAATTCCTGTACTGGCTAGAATAGTTCATGGTGTGGTACATTTGTCCCAAGGTTGACCCACCTCAAATACTTTTTGATTGAAAATAGTATATAGACTATTTTCCATAGTTGAATAGATAACCAATTCTGATCCAACGCTTGACCTGTAATTTCCTCAAAATACTCTTGATGTCTTCAGTAGGGATTTATACCCTTATCGCCTAACTTGATTCACGCTCAGATCCCTAGTTTACAGCCTTTCCTCTGATCTTGTGGAGTCAACAGAAATTCCCATCTAAGCTCAGCTTCTCTTCTAAGGATCCTCAATCCTTACTCTTTATCTTACTAAAGAGTCCCCAATTAAAGCACACAAGCAATAATTTCCTGAGCATTAATAGAACTAAAAATAATAAATTATCTATATTCCCTTTTTTTACTGTGAATTATCAGGGGATTTATAGAAGGATTTTGGCGCCCAACCCTTGGTTGGCGCCTCAGCCATGAAACAAAAGCCATTACCATTATATTTCCCTTTATTGTCTCATTAGCAATGGTTTTCCCCATCTGGTTAGGATTCCTTCATTGGACATCCTTGAGACCTAAAATGAAAAGAGTCAGAAGACGTGCCCCTAATGTTTTTCGCTCAATTCCAGAGAACAAACCATATTTGGTGAGCAACTTGCTTAGGTAATGGGACTTGTTACCCTTAATGGCAGGTCGTGAACCAACTGATTAATTCACTAGTTGCAGGTGGCATCACTCGCCTTGCAACTTGAGCCTTAAATTCCCAATCAGTTGGTGATGAAACCTAACCAATTCAAATTGGTACACCTGATAGTTAATCATTAATCAACTATCAGATGCCCCCATTTTTCAGCAATTCTGCCCAACAAGATCTTAAGCATTCACCCAGATTAATTCATGACGGGTCCAATCCTGGAAAATTACCTAAAATCCCCCAAACATTATTAATCTGAATTTGGGGTCACCTGATATCCAATTCACTCACCATAGGAAATTGTTTCCTAGCGACCCATGGTAATCTAGATGGCTGGATAGGTGGGCAAAATTCCAACAGGGAGTTTGAGATGGGGTCTTTGTCATAGTGGAGTTGGGGTTACCAATAATTGGGGCTGAACTAGACCCAAAGAGTTCCTCTACTCTTGAGGCATTAAATAAGACTATCAAATGCTATCAACTTTTCTGGAGATATAAAGCTTGCGTATTTTTACTATAAATGTTGACAAAATAAATAACAAAAAAGACATTTTGGGGATATGGGTTTTATTGGAATAAATAATAAACAATAACCCAATACTCTACCTTAGGTAGGATTTTGGGGTTTAAGCTTGGATGGGAGAAGGGAGGCTATTAAGCTGATCTGTTTAGTGTAAAAAAATTATTACTTGAAAATTCCTAATTAATGGTTTAAATCCATAGTTTTCCTTAGCAGTATCAATTGATGGTTCCATGTTATTTCAGGGCCTTTTTCCCAAATTCCAAATGTCCTAATTCACCTTCTAAAGTTTGGAATAGAATGTTGGGTTCAATACCCATTTTGGCCTTTTTGGTTCAAATTTTTGGTTAATTTTAGATTAATAGGTAAATTGCCTCAATTAGGATAACTTCTAGTTGAGTCCCATGTTGAGGACAGGCAATGGGAACCATGGTGGCGATCTTCTTGTAATTTCTATAAACTGCACAAAGTTGTTTAGTTTTTTTAAAAAAATCTGCAGATTTTGGCACTTGAATGGTTTGGGCTGAGAGGTGAATGATGAAAAGGTATGAAGTAAACAGGGAGGGGCGGCGGCTACCCATCTCTCATCCAGGGTGCGCCCTAGATCTGAGATTTGGGTGAGGGGCAAGGCCTTGGGGTTTGGATCCTTTTTGGTCCTAAAGGGATGTAACCCCTGTCCAGTCTGATAGCTGGATCCAAGGCCTTACAATTCATATAGTAACTGTTGTTGGCTTTATTTTTTATTATATTTGAGGTGGGCCAACCTTGGGACAAATATACCATACCAAAAGTTTTTCTAGCCAGTACAGGTTTCAAACTCAAAACCTGCACTAGGTGGAAGCAGTTTTATCAGCCAGGCTAACCACCCTGTTGTTGGCTTTATTTCCATATGCAAATATTAACTACTTTTACAGATTTATTTCTTCCAAATTAAAATTTTCCTTTGAGGAGAGTCCCCAACAGTATTTACAAGTGGTTCATCTAATAGTATGACTATTGATAATTAAATTATCTTGTAAAAATTGATTGAATTTGTCACATAGTCGATAAGGGTTTATTGACAGTTGCTGAGCGTTGACAACGCTTTTGTTGTCAGCAACTTATGGGTTAGCTTAAAAGGAAACGCAACCTGCTATTAGTGGAAAAAGGTCCTATTACTAATCAGGTTTCTAGCTTAATAAGAATAATCCGCTGGGGTAGGGTAAAGGTGTTGGGACATGCTCTTTAGATATCCAACCCAGGAGGGGTCATGACCTAATTGGCAGTGAAATCTGATCTAACGCATGTAATCATTGTTTTGGATGACTTTTGTGGGCTAAATTCGTCAGCAATAAATGCCATTTCTATTGTGGTGCCAACAGAAGATTTGGGCACCAAATTCCATATAAAAACCCCATAAAATAATTAAATAATGCAGCTAGCCAGTAGTACCATTATATACAGTTCTCTTTGTAATATATTTAAATAGTTATATAATTTTATATTTTGCTCTTGTAATTAGAGTAGAAAAGAATGTTTTCTCATATCTATTTGTCTTTTGCCAACTCTTAGGATTATAGTTGAAGGGATAGTTTTTCCCCTGTCCTGATGGTTCTTAAGTGCTCAGCACTCCAGTGAAGCAATTGGTTCCCTTGTTGTCCAGAAGTTTCCAACTCTTGGGACTAGAGTTAAAGTGATAGTTTTTACCTTGTCTGGAATACTCTCCATTACCTTCAAGTTATCAGATGGAAGAGCGTCAGTACCAGACATACTCAAATTATTTGTGAAGCTCTCAATTAGAATAATAGTCTTCATACTATTATCAACCAACCCATTTATTATATTAAGTAATAAAGTATTCAACGCACACCTCAAACCTGTGCCTTAAACACAAAAAATTTTTTTAGGCATGGTTGCCCCTGGTATTGATAGTTGATAATGTGAGAAACTTTAATTTGAGAGGTCTTAAGATCTTAGCAATAAGCATGAGAACATGACAACTCTTCTCAGCACCCTATAGCTGTCATGGAAATGGTAGAAGAAGTTTAGACCAGCCTGCCAGTCAGGATGCGTGAGCATCCAGAAAGCAATCCTGAATGCCAAAGGCATTGCCAACTGTACGACTTGATATGGAGCCAGGAAATAGGATACCACAAAATGGTGGCGTAATGTCAGGGTTAGGAGTATCCCAACAGCAAACCACACTGAATAGACTTCAGACCCAGGGGTTCTAGTAACAGGGGGAAACTACTGTGATAGTTTCTGCAAGATTCTTGGTTGTTAAAATCATTTTGTTGGGGGTGGTAGAGAGGCGAATTTTCTCTTGTAGTTGGCGGACATAGGGCCAGAAGATCCCTGTATATTGCTGCCAGAAGGTCATGAGAACAGGGTTGTAGAGCTAAAAATTTTGGACTTGTTGAGCCCAAATTGGAAATGGAGGGAACCATGGTACCCAAGAGAATTGGTAAGGCCCACCCAGAGTGCAGAGTGATGGACCACCAGGGAAATGTCATATGGGATGTGGTCAAAAAGGAAGGAGATAAAAATTTGGGGTTTTAATAAAATTTTATTTGGGAAATAAAGTAAGAAAATCGACCAACAATCTTTTCAGTGCTTTGCAACTGATTAAATGGTGGTCAATTGGGTAGTGATAAGGCATGGTCAGGATTCACAAATTTGGTCTAACCGGTGAATTGGTTGGTAGTGGGGGGGTTTATTCTTTGGGAACCAACATCACAAAATTTGGTGGCGGGCTGAGTCTTTGTCAGTTTGACCTCAAACGTCTGGACCAGGGGTCAATTATATTTCTGATGGTTAGCATGATGGCATTTAGCCCAATGAGCGATGGGAATCCCCCAAGGCAATCCCATATAGGGATGGGACCATTTGGTTGGGAATGGGTTTAGGATGGCCAACCCGCCCACACTCAGTCATTTAACCATTCATTTGGTCAATAGTAGCCCATTGGGTGCAACGCCTGAATTACTATCAGAGGGCTTCAAACTCTTGTCGATGGTACCCAATATTTGTTCTACTGATTTAGGGGTCAAATTGGAACTGTCAGGCAATCCGGCCAATATCTCATTCTTCATACTTTTACAGCCATTCAAATTTTGGCCATCAGCCTGATTGTCACCCAAATTAGATCTGACCAATTTCAGTTTGATAATCTTGGCACAGATTTCACTAATTCCCCACAACAGTTCTGCTGAGGTGAGTGAGGGAATTGGGGGTGGGATCCAAAGTGGACAGGCTGTCACCCATCGCTCATCAACTATGTGGGCAAGATTGCCCTGGGTGATGAGGGGTACCACCATCCTCTTTGGTGTTTTCTTATTCAGGAATGAAAAGATAGCTTGATTGAGAGCCAAAGGATATTCCCCAAGACTTACAATAGCCCATCAACAAATTGTAATGTAGAAAAAACAAATATAACACTAGTTTCAATATTAAGTTAGCTACTTTTAATCCACTACATTGGAACCAAGTCCTCCTGAATGCATTGATGGCTTACCATATATGTTTCCACTATATTATCTAAAGTCCCCAGTCAAGGCTCTATTCAGAGGGGCCCTGGTATTCTGTCCCTATTGGCATGTGAAGTTACTAGTAATAGTGCCAAAGAGCTCAAAAAAATTTTAAGAAGATTATTAAAAAATTCAACTCCAGTCTGATGCAATGACAAAGCTGGAAATAATGGTTACAAGAGATGGCCTGTCAGCAATTCAAACTGCCAACCTTTACTCACTTTTTATGATTTCTGATTTAGTTTTTTACTATTACAACTGCGTAGTGCTGCATGGAAGAAAGTTATATTACATCTGGAAGGACCAAATGTTATAATCTACAAGTAAGGAGAGGAATACTTCTATAAATATTAGAAACTGTAGTTATTATCAATTGTTTACATAGTTGAGTCTTGTGTTGTTACTCCCCTATCAATAAACTTAAAGGGGTGATGTAGGATACCAATGTATTGAACATAATCAGAAGAACATCATAAAAATGGTTTCATTGAGAGAATTGATACCTAGTCCCACAGTCGTGGTTAATGAGAATAAATCAATTTTTATAAGAATAAATTTAAAATTAGTAAGGCTCAATTAAATACTAAAAACCTTCTCCAGTCTAACTTGATCCTAAAGTACCCCCAGGATGAAATTCTGATTAGCCAAAGTAGTATAAATCAATTTGTGAGGTGACTTCTTTATTAGATGGATTGCAAGGCTGTAAATTAGATAATACCCTCAAAAGCTTATAAATCAAGAATCTTCCAAATATTGACTTATATGATATCAAGTCAAATCTGTATGGGACATTTAAAGTACATTTCCTGCCTATAATAATTATGAAACAAAGGTATTCACAAATCTGTATATGTTACCCAATGAAGAGTTTTTCTATTCAGATAGCCCCTTTAATAATTAAATTGTTCCATTACCTTATGGTGATTATATTTTCTCTAGTAAAATATAGATACCACAAAATTAGTTTTGAAATAAGTTACATCTTTTATTTTATATCTTTGTCTGATGACTTTGCTTCAATAAGACCCTTCACCTCTTACCATAGGATGGATACTCTAGTTATCAGGACCTAAGCAAGACTTGGCCACCCTACTTAAAATTTAATAAAATGCTTGCAAAAGACTTAGACTCAACTATTGACTGTTGGGCTCCTTGGGAGCAGCACTATTGTCTCTCAAAAACAGAAGCCCTATAGTATCTAATAAATTAGAATCACCTATGTATAAAGTGGTTATCTCTGGTAACATTTAATTCTAAGAAAATGGTTTTTCTTATTTGCTATAAATAGCTTCTGTAACCTCTGTTTCTAGTATCTTATGTAAAATATGCAGGCTTGATTTAATAGCTTCCCTCTTTGCAACTGAATTTAATAAAAGCAATTTGAGGGACAATTTTTTCAAACTTTTGTAAGCAGCGTTTATCAAACAACTTTTTTATATCTAAACACGGTGTTTTTGGTATAAATCATAATGACAGTAAAAACTTTGAGTACTATACAGAGTGTATATACGTTACACTTTAGGATTTTCACAGCCTTATTAATACCTATGCTAGCCTAAAATTTATTTCAGCAATAGTGATCAATATCATTATTTATTTCTACATTAAAATAGACTTTTGTTTCTTAGACCTCATAAAGAAGCTAAACTAAGCTCTTGTTTTTTACTACCTTATATTTGTTTCATAAAATTTTTATATATAATGCATCTATTTTTATATATCGGAAGTTTCCGTCTCATGGTCGGCCTTCCCCAAATAAAATTTAAAATAATGCATCTACTTTTGATAAACTAGCTTTTATTCAATTCTTGTACTGATATTGTTATATGATATGCGAGCGTATGCTGTAAACAGATTATAATTGTTACAGAGATATAAACGCCTTATAATTCATCTTGTATACATTTTATAAAATTTTATCTCAAGCGAGCTATGATTTATCTAGAGACTATAGACTTTTTAAATAAGCAACGATGAAATTACAATAGATAAATCTGAGACAATATCTTGCGTTTTTACAACGTCGTTATAATCTGATTTGGGCCTCTGCAGTTACGCGAGGTACCTTGCGAGTATAATTTTAATTATAAGAACTATATATCTAATATTCTAAGGTTGTTTGTTTATAATTTACATTAAGTATAATTTATCTACAGGGTTTAAACACGCAAAAGTATAAAATCGCCTAAAATCCACTTTATATCGGGTCGATATGAAAAATATGTGAACATATTAATTGATGGCCTAAAAGTGCTGCCTGGTTTTGATTTAAAAATTAAATTAGAAAAACGATATATTAATTCCTACAGGTAAAATAGCATCTAACTAAATTCGTTAAAATTGATAAAAGCCTCCATAGTCTTGTGGTAACTTAGGCTATATAAAATTCTGGTATAATGTATCTCTTTGTCAGTATCATAATTCCTTGTTTCATTGAGACCACCTAGTGCTAAAAAAATAATCACCTGTTTCATAATAGCCTCTTTACTTTTTTAGTACAAAGGAGCAAATGCAGGAAAGAGTAGAAAGATGTCAAATAATTTTCATATTAATCTGAAAAGAATCTGTACTATACTTATTTACTAATAGATTATGAAAAACTGCTGTAACAGACTATAACTTAGATGTTAGAACTGTCTAGAACAAGCAAACATTGTACCGGTAAACTATTCATAAGTAAACGACCGCTTTTTATTCTATATCCATATAATTGGATTTCTTAAAAGTACTTAATAATGGTGTATTTAAATAGCCATTATAACTAGCACTAGTTATTACATTACGAACAGCTGCAAAATGCAGTTAAAGGCTCTTAGTGACATTGAAAGAAGAAGCAATAATGAAAGGAGTAAAAATTTGCATTGTACTAAGGCAACTAGATGAGCACAATACAGTTATGAAGCTTTAATCCCGTTTAAGATCAAACGTTTCAACCCGTACTCCATGAGAATCAACAGTCCAGATCTCCACTTGATCTCCAGTGTATATATCACGTTCAGTAGCAGAAAGAAAGCCATCCCGAATAAGCTTGACAGCAGTTTCGTGGTCGGGTAATGAAGCATCTACGTTCTGCTGATGATATTTACCGACCTAGATAGGATCTTAGAATAGGTCTAAGGAATAGAAAACCTGGTTATCAAACAAAGGTTGTAGGAGGGAGCTCCTGTTCCAACTGCATCATGGGTTAATGCTTCGTAGTTACCAACAGGGTCGAAATTATAAACCACCCCTTTGCCTATTAAAAATTTAGATGGAAGTCAGAGGTGATGGTTACCTTCTGGTGTTACTCCAGCAAGAATAATGTTTGTGTAATAAGGGAAAAAACGGCGGCTATAAAGAATAGTTTGAAGTAACTGGGCGAGCGACTTGATAGACATGACTTTGTTGTGAGCATGTTGTACCACTAAAAACAAAGTTTAGCCAATTTGAAAAAAGCCTAATTTAACAACTAATCAAAAGTTCTATATAAGATCTTTACAAAAAAAGCATCAATGAAAGCGCATATCAATCAAATCGTATCATTAGGTAAGTTACCTGAATCCTTTGGAGAATCGTTTTGTGCAGAATGGAACCGTCAGCATAAAAGCCGGCAAATGCGAAAACTGCAAAATCGGTTCTAAGAAAAGTAAATATAAAATAGAAGCAGCCTCAGAATAATACAATTTAAAGGCCTTGGGGGCATAACGAGTATTGATTAGATATCCTTCACTTTGTCTAGTATCTGAACCAATGACAGCGAAATCAGTACCGGCGATTGCTACACTTGTTCTAAAAAACTGAGAACCCTTGAAGAGTTGCAAGCTTACCCCCAGAAGCAGAATAAGGATCGAATCTGTGCTGTACTGGCCCACCAACTTCAACAGGTTGAATTAAAGAAGTCATTATGATTCTCGATAACGTGGTTGTTAGTTGGTTATCTGTATGATAGTATAGGTTTTTATGGTGGCCACACCCAAGGTGTACAGAGTTTTGGGATGAAAGTAAGGGTTTAATTTAATGAGCCTTATACCTCGCTGAAAATCAGGCTTCTAGGATTTCTAACGTTTAATTGGCCACACAAATTATTTGAGCCAACTAATTTTAGCTTTTCCTTGGGTTTACGTCAGAATAAATTGGCAACTTAGCTATAGTTAAATGGATCTATAAACCCATTCCATCTTTATAAATACCTTTACTTCTCTTACCAGTTTTTATTAAAGATGGAAGTTTTTCGTTCAAAGTTTTGCAGCGATAATGAAAATGAATTACTCATTCCCACTTCTATAAGTTTCAAGAACCTTAGTTCATCATCATTCCCAACTTTTAGTTTTCCAAAAGTCGTAAATGTAAGTCAATTTTTAATTCAAACTACAGAAACTTATATTTTTATTTCCATAGCCTTCTGGGTTTCTTAATCACCACCTTGATGTCACTTCTGAAAATAAAACTGCCCAAATTAAATTGGAGCACGGGACTACTACTTTAGCCTTTAAGTTCCAGGGAGGAGTCATTGTTGCTGTTGACTCGCGTGCTTCGGCTGGAAGCTACATCGGTATTGTGTTTGATTAGTTATTCATCAACCTTATGTTAGCTTCTTCAACTGTCAAAAAGGTTATTGAAATAAACCCTTACTTGTTGGGAACTATGGCAGGCGGAGCTGCTGATTGTTCATTCTGGGAACGCGAACTTGGGCGCCGTTGTAGGTAACAAACTACAATTTTATTTACATGACTGCATTTTAGGTTGTACGAGCTTCAGAATGGTGAACGCATTTCAGTGGCTGCTGCTTCCAAAATATTGGCCAACATCTGCTACTCTTATAAAGGGTCAGGGCTCTCTATGGTATCTCTTGGTTTTAGATTTCATCTCACGTTCTTCCATAGGGCACTATGATTACTGGCTGGGATAAAAGTGGCCCTCACATATTCTATGTTGATTCTGATGGGACAAGGCTGGGCGGGGAACGCTTTTCTGTTGGTTCAGGTTCTACATTTGCCTACTCTGTTCTAGACTCAGGTTACTCTTATAATCTCTCTGTTGAAGATGCTCTGGAACTAGGGAAACGCTCCATCTATCATGCTGCTCATCGTGATGCCTTTTCAGGAGGTTCAATTAATTGTAAGTATCTTTGTTTGCTTATTGACAGTTTTTGTAAAGATTTGGATATTATACAAGACTGACTTTTCTTGCTCTAATTTTTTTGTTAGTGTATCACATGACCGAAAATGGCTGGGTTTTCCACGGCAATCACAACTTCCACGATATTCATGATCAATATGCTTCAACTGCTGCAACGATTTAAATATCGCGTTGACTAATTTCTTTTAAAACGGTTTTAACGTCTATTTTAAAAGATTTGTTTGGTAATTTAATTATTTTCTAGCGCAGGGCAAGTTTTGATTTAAACCTTCTGTGTTAAGGGCTTAAGCTGCTACTTTAGGAGTTCAACAATTGAATACTTGCAACACTTAACGGCATAGAAATACAATTTGCGTCTATTTGTTAAATTCGGTAACTGGTTTATGGCTCATCTAATTTTTATTTGGTTTGATATCTTAATGGACACTCTATTTAGTAGGTTACACAAGATTGTACTAATTGCGGCAATGTGAAGATATAAATGATTTTTGCTCAAAAATTGATTTTAAAGTGTTATCTTAAATTGCTATTTTCGAACTAAAATGTTATTTTTGGAAGTAAGCTAAAAATTATTTTTACGTTTTATAATGCGACATGTAATAAAATAATAAGGTTTGCAAAGTATTTTTATCAAACGTATTTTAATTAGTATTATACAACTGTTTAAGTCATTAGATAACCTAGTGTTAAATTGGACTTTAATTTTTGGCGGATTACAGTGCCTTGTTAAAATAATAGCTTAGTATCAACATTTAGTTTAGACGTTTTGTAAACTATAAAGCCGTATTGGTTACCTTTTTTAACTTTTATAATTAATCACTGCTCAAGTTTCACGCACTGGGATTTCATGGTATGTAAAAAATGGTACTGTGCAAATATATTTGCAATGTGATAAATCAACTATTTCATCGAAGTGCAACGGTTTGTCTAGAATTTTTTTGGCATGATGTACAAAAATTTCTTCGTTTTAAGTGTTGTTTACCACCTTTTAATATGGTTTGAGTATTTGTCAGCATTGTATAACTTTACATAGTCGAAAGGTTGGCATCTTGTAATATCTAAAGAAATCTGCTGTGCAAATGATATCTTTAAATACTTTTTATTAGTTAAATCAATAACATATGCTCAAAAATGTTAAAGCTTTTGGTTTGCTAAGATAATTGCTTTTAGGTTGCAATCTAGTTGACTAAGAATAGAAACTTTAACCTCGTTTTAATAATAGGTTTCTATGGGACCATCTAGTACTAAAAAAATAATAGGTTTCTATTATAAGTTTAACAGATATTTGCCAAACGCCATTGCGCTAAGGCTAGGTAAACATTATCCATTTAGAAAATGAACGAGCAAGTAATATATCATTAATGATCTTAAGCCTAATTTTAATCACTAAATTTAACACGCTAATACAATAATTTTAGAACATGTGTTCATTTGCAAAACATTAATTTTCATGTTTATTTTCTTTTATTATTACAAAAATTTAACCCTTTTATAAAGACACATGCATATGCTACTAGCAGGCTTTCTATGCTTTGCTACAGGATAATATTATCATATAATTTTATATTTATGTAATCTTCAGTTTATTTATTTTTATAAGTCTATTTTATGTCAGTAATATACTAGCTAAAATCGCTACCTTTACAGCTATCTTGGCACTTGCATCATTTTACTTTATAATAAAAAATGTTTTACTAGTCTTTTTTATAAAAAATTTCTTTTTCTTGATAATTGCTTATTTTTTAGGTTAAATATATTTGTTATAGAATAGTTTATTTTCAAAAATATGTAATTTTTGTAACTTCTGCTCTAATCCCATTGTAGGGAGAGATCCCTTCACTTGCCACTGCTCAGGTTATTGTTGGCTGGTCCAACTATATCTCTACTGTATAGAATGACTACACAGTAAAGTTCTTGATCCTTTAGTATATATAAGCTACGCTAAAGATCTCCATGATTAAATGATAAGATTTGATAAATAAGGCTATCCTTTATTTAGAATAGGGAAATAATATTTGAAGTTAAATTGCTTCATTCATGATGCAGTAGTGCTCTCATGATGACAATATTTGTCTACTGTACATTGTGATAGTGCAACTAGATTGATAGGTTAGTAAAAGTTCAAAGTGGGTGTCATGGGGTTGACTTCAATAAAGTTTATTTTAGGGAAAA
The DNA here is from genome assembly GCA_022478985.1 of Massospora cicadina. Lineage (NCBI taxonomy): Eukaryota > Fungi > Entomophthoromycota > Entomophthoromycetes > Entomophthorales > Entomophthoraceae > Massospora > Massospora cicadina. The sequence continues at coordinate 16,470 of JAKSZP010016276.1, read as the reverse complement.
TCTAGTAATGGATTTAGGCTCAAGTTACATTCCTGAGTCAAAAACTAAGAATCAATTTTTTTAGTACTAGATGGTAAAAACTAAGAATCAAGTCAATTGATTATCACACGCTTGCCCCCTTGACTTGAGTTACCACTTAATCTTTAATGGGAGGGTTATCAGATTCATAACAAGGTCAGAGAAACTTGGCATAAATGCAATTGCTATTCAACTGTTGATCAGACTCTGAATGGTGTATGCTTCAGCAGCAAATTGGTCAAGTACAATGTACAGCCCTTTCCCTAGAGTAGCCAACTTATATGTTCTGCCAAATTTCATAAGTATTGCAGTTAGCAACTCAATTGCTGACTGTAAAACTTGCCACTTTAAAACAATGCAAGTCATCCTTCTCCTTCTGATTGATTCTTTGGGTTAGGGCTGTCCCATAGACCTTGGTATGAATCTCAATGAGGGATTCTACCAGATGGCTGAAAGATTTGGATGGCTGAATTTCATCCTTGTAAAAATTTATTGGCTCTGGTTATTATTCAGAAAACAACCCCTATAAACTTATTACTGCACAGGTTCAGTTCTTGTGCACTTTTTCCACATTGTATAGTATATGATATTATCAGTTGGTAATAGTATGACAACTATTATCCATAGTTGAGTGGAATTCTTAGATCTCAGCCTAATGCTCAGCCAGTATTCCCACTTGAAATACTTGAGATGTCTTGATATAGAAATTTGTTCCCTCATTCTGTCCAACCCAATCTTCTCTGAGATTCCCTAATGACAGTTTCTTCAGTCCAACATATAGTTGGCAGCAATCCCTGATTTTTTCTCTTTCTTCTCTAGATCCCCACTCAGATCTTTACTCTTTTCCTTAAAAGAGTCTCCCAATTATCACACACAGCAATACTATCCTTGGTAAAAATAGAACAATTGAAAGCTGATAATAGTTTACTACTTAAACTATCTACTGGATGAAAAGTATAGAACTGTATATCTGTAGTATTATCTAACTGTTTTTTATTATGAGTGAATTCTAGGGAATTTATAGTGGAAATTCAGTCATCTAACCCTTGGTTGACAACTCTTTGATGAAACAACAGCTGTTGCCACTGAATCACCCATCCTCCTCTCAGCAGCAATGGTCTTCCCCATCCTAGCTAGGATTACATCATTGTACATCCTCAAGACCTAAATGGAAAGAGTCAGAAAATGTGTCCCTAACGTTTTTCTCTCAATCCAAGCAAACCAACCATATTTGGCTAGTGACTTGCTTAGGTAATGGGACTTATTATCCATTAAGGTAGGTCAAAAACCAACTGATTAATTTGCTAGTTTCAGGCATCATCACTCACCTTACAACTTGCTACTTACATTCCCAATCAGTTGGTGATGAACCCTGACTGATCCCAATCAGTACACCTGATAGTCAATCACTATCAGATGCCCCTATTTTGTCAGCAACTCCACCCGACAAGATCTTAAGCATTCATCCAGATCAATCCCCAATGGATATGACCAGGCAAATATCCCAAAATCCCCCAAACATAGTTACTTTAAAATTAGGGTCCACCAATTTCCAATTCACCTCACATTAGGGAATTATCCCCTAGCAATTTCTGGTAATCTAGCAGGCTGAGAATATGGGCAAAAATCCCAACAATCCTAATCAGTAAAAATGGTCTGTAATAAGGACAGTAATGCAGGCTGTCAACTGTATAAGAGCTGAAATGGTGAATACCCTGTACTGCATTTGTAGTTATATTATATAAAAAATGGTTGAGTCTTTATATACCTTTTTTACTTCAATTTTAACATTTTGCATATTGATTTCAACATTTTGCATTTTGATTTTAACATTTTACATTTCAATTTCAACGTTTTGCATTTCAATTTCAACATCTCAATTTTACCACAAAATTTTTGTAATAAAATTATATATATAAAATTTTATCTACTAAATATCAGTAAGATAATTATAAAGCATACTTTATTGATGAGCATAGGGCAATTCAGCTGCACAATTTGTAATATTTATAAGAATAAGTCTAAAATATCCTGTACTATCAGTGGCTGAAACAGTAGCAGTCTCCTCTATAATTAACTTTGATAGCAATCCACTTGCACCGCTCCTTACTTTGGTCTAACTCCATTTTTATCTTTGAAAAGGAATTTTCAATTGGATTTAGCATATATGAATATGAAGATAAAAACTTAAACTCAAAATTAAATAATGAAATTATTCTCTCTAGATATTCCCTTCTATAAATTCTAGCATTGTCTAATATAAGAAACATTCCATGCAGATTTTTTTTATTGTATTAATAAGAGCAAAGATTATGTAAATAATCAGCAAATATATCACCATGAATCGTTGAATGAGCATTAGTTTTACAATATTGCAAGCCATCAATAGTCATACTAACAAACAAAGATACTATCCTACCCCTCACCATTGGAACAGTTAAAATGACATGTGTTCCTCTTCTAGATCTTCTCTGGCTCTGATTGAGATGTAAATTAAATGAGGATTCATCAATAAAATAGCATTGAAATAATTATTATTAAAATGATTATCAAACCAAAGGACATACTCTTTTCTCAATAAAAGCATTTCAGGATTATATACTCTATCTAATTCATGATGGCTTAACATCATTTTAATTTATAATTTCTGGAGACATTTATTAATACTTGAAATTGAAATTAAGAAATCTTTTCTTCTGCCTCCAATGTTTCTTTGATCTTTTTCAAGGTTATTTATGAATCAAAAGAAACCAAATTTTCAACTCTTTCTGCATGAGCTTGATTAATCACTCTTCTTTCACTTCCACCTTTAGATTTTTTTTCTATAGTCCCACTTGATTCATAATTAGAAGTTATAGTTCTTGCAGTATTATAGTTTATTTCTAAAATATCAGCAGCTTTCTTTGTAGTCTTTTCTTGTTCATATGCTAATCAAATTAGGCTAAGGCGTCTAGCATTAGTGATTGTACTGTATCTAGTTCTAGCTACATACTCAGTGATTTCCTCAGCGTCAGTGTTTTCTTTGGGTATATTATAATTTGATATTAGGGATATACAAATATTTTTAAATATGAAAAAGAGTGTGCAATAATATGCTTGCCTCTATTTCAGCAGGAATAATAAAACTAAACTATTGACAAAAGTTGTGTTGATATTGGGATATAAAATGTTGAAATTGAAATTTAAAATGTTGAAATCAATTTGTAAAATTTTTTGTGTTGAAATCAAAATGCAAAATGTTGAAATTGAAATGTAAAATGTTGAAATCAAAATGAAAAATGTTGAAATTAAAGTAAAAATGGTATATAACCCACTAGAACTGAGATTTACTGGTGAACTTCTGTAAAGTTTGTACTGATGTACATCTGGTGCGTTACACCATTCCATTGGTCTTAAGATAATATAGAACAGTAAGAACACCCCAGATTCCCATTAGTTCATTTAACTTGGGAACAGCTCATAAGGTAAAATTAGTTGCATTGTCAGTGAGGATAACTTGAGGACAACTATGCCAGTATATTAATTGCTTCTTTATAACCTTTGTAGTGGATATTGCTCCATGATCCCAGAGGGGCCAAGACTCAACTCAATTAGTGAGATGATCTATGGCTAATAGATGTACCTGAAGTTAAGGACACTAATTAAGAAAGGTCCTAGTACATTGATAGACACCATGAAACCAGGACCAATTGGGCTTGACTAGCTGGTAAGTAGTTGTGGGCTCATAGGGTTGCTGCGCTTGATATTTTGTGGCATATCATTAAAACATCTTGAGTTATAAATCTTAAGGATTCCCAATAATACCCTTTTATAAATAATTCTAAGGTCTTTACCAAGCTCCCACATTCTACAAAGCAATGAGATTGCATAATTATCTTCAGATGGGCAGAAGGTGGAAGTAGAGCCTCCAGCACTTTTAACAATTTTGTATAGTCATACATCCCAAATCTCATTGGCCTTCATAAGCTGGTACAGTGTGCGGTGAACACAGGTTTCTCAACGTCATATTTTATTGCTTTATTTTTTCAAATAGTTTGTTATAATTTCAGATGGTATTGTTAGGACCTGCCATATTGTTTGTACAGGTCAAACCCACTGAACAATAGACAGATGATGTGGGGATCACCAGTCCTTTGGACACACTTGAAAATGTACTAAAAATAGGAGCAATCTCCCCAACAACTCTTTTGTTTTATTTAATAAATACAGCGACCTTTTGCTGTTCTGCTCTCTATCTACTATTAACAACTTACTTTTCTCAATTGCCCATATCACTTATATATAGCAGCTTTGGATGATACCACTTTCATAGCTTGGACTATTCTATTCCACCAATTCTCCTTGATTTGGATTGTTATTCTTTAGCTCTCTATTGCCCTAGTTAAAGGCAATTTAATTCATATTTGTCAAATGTCAACATCACCTTATCACCATATTGCCTTATTTTAGAGGCGATCCAATAGTAAACCCATTATATCCCAATATCACCTCATCTTGAGGCACTCATATAATCATATCTGATTGTTGAGGAATTGACTGGATCTAATCGTCAGATATATGAAGACAATGATTATGGTTCATGTGTATCCTAAGTATCTGAACTTGTGACTTGCAGCCTAGCGATTTCACTTAAATATATTCAACTATGATGACACAGGCTCGAGGGCTTTGTTGGTTATATTGAACTTAAATTTAAGTTTTTATTTAATGGCTCAGGAATGTGGGCTTTGTTGGTTGATGTCAAAATTAGTTTTTAATGTTGGTCAAGTTTTCAATCAAATTAATTACTAATTAGTGATATGAATTGCCTTGGTATGTGCTGCTGATTGTATGTGAAAGTGAATCAGTTCAGCTATTTTGAAGATATGATGAAACGCCATCTCAAGGATGATGATGGTGTTTACTCTGACTCTGAGGCTGAGCATGATACCCTTTATCAAAGTATTTGTAGACGTCATTACAAACTTTCTATGTGGCCAAGGGTCACTGAAAGTAAGGCTTCATGGGTAAGATGTGGTTAATATCAAACCTTATAAATAACCCTTGCATTTACACTAATAAAAACATCCTTCAACTTCTGCATTAAGTATCTAATTTATCTCATAACCTTTTTGCGTTATTGCTTTGTTTTATATTAAAGTCAATTTTCACTTGGGATCAGTAGGATCAGGGCAGCGTGCCATCGTCCAAGTGAAATGACTGGGTATACAATTGAAGTATTACCAAAAAGCTATATCATAAATTTAAAGCACCATCCTGTCTATTATCCTCACACAATAGATGCTCGAAGCTGCAGGTTCCACCAAACAATGAACCAGCCATTAGGCGAAGCCCAAATCTTCAACAATGGCGCTCATGGCTGGGGCTGCAGATGGTGACCAGTATCAACGTTTGAGCGACCAAATTTTACAGATAAAGGATGAATACACCAGAAAAATCAATGATCTCAATGATGATCTTGACTTTATTAATGAGGCAAACAATAACCTTTATGGAGAACTAAACCAGTGCAAGAAGGCAATAAAGGAAAAGGACCAAGTGATTTCCACCTTGCAGCTACAAGCTACTAGTCTGAATGAGGAAATTGCAAATTTTAAAATTAAAAAACCAAAATTGTGCCGGTGGGAAAATGAAATCAATGAGCAGATTTGAACTCTGGATGGCGGGCGTTGTCAGTGTGCTACACCACATTTGACTGAAATTTCTTCTGAATATTATGAGGACGAAGCTTCAGAAATAACCACCAAAACAGATGCTGGGCCACGCCAACAATTGCCTAGCAAAATGGTTGCTTTGGCCAACCCTATCACCTCAAACTGGGATACAATGCCCCAACGCCTTAGCACGTCTGACTCTAGTCAACCTAGAAATAATCATGAATAACCAGGAATGGGGAAGTGATAATTATAAACCAGCAAACCTGCTGGCCTTTGACAAGAATGGAAGTATTACCACCTTTGTCAGATGTTTTGAAATGGCTATGCATGGGGCCAGCGACCGCAACAAAGCAGCCACCATGATCAACTGCTTGGATGAGTGGAGCATTGAGTTGATTATGCCTCACATCAATGAAAATCCAACATATGCCGAAGTTAAGGAGGCCATGCTTCATGAATTTGGAGGTCCCAAACGGATGTCAACCAGAAAATCCAAGTTTATGAACATCAGCTTTAAGAAAAATGAAGCAATTGATGAGTTTGTGGATTGATTCTATTGCAAAGCTCAAGTTTTTTTAGGCGTGTGGGCCATGGTTGATTTTGATGCCAAGATTGCACTAGAGCATGCAGTAGAACCTTACCCTAATCTATCCAACACTCTATACCCCTGCTTTCATGCAGAACCTTGCAAAATCTAAATTGGTCAACTATTTATGCAGATGCTCAAAAAATTATGGCCCTCCTAATACTGGTTACAGATCGGGAACCACTACCCTTGCTGGGAAGTCCTTCAAAACCAATAAGAAGACTGACAACCCACGGCCATTGAGTGGAATTACTTGCTTTAATTTCCAACGTAAAGGTCACTATGCTTCCTGATGCCATCAGAGAAATGTCAACATAGTCCTTCCTGATACCGTGCAGGAGGAGGGAAAAGAACAAGCACAATAGATGCGGGATGCTCTATTGTTCCTACAACACCAGTCCCACCAGATGATGCAAAAATGATGCCCGCAAGGCCTCATTTGACAATGAAATCAGTTCTAATTTAATATTGAACGAAGATTCCCCAAACGTACATGGTAACTCGCTCCCAGAGTAAGGTTGTCACACCTGAAGTCTCTGAGGTAGTTGCTAAACCCTATGTGCAACAATTACTTGAGAATATTCCAGCTGATGGGCCAAGCAATGCATCAGATACCCCAAGCCTGAAAGGGGTCAATATAGCAATGCCAATCGACACATTCATCAATGAATGTCCCAGTATTAGGAATACTCTGAAGCACACTCTTAACTCCTTGGACTCTTCCCATAATCATTTAGTAAACTCTATTGATTCTTACTATTTTGAGTGCACTTACGTGGATATCCTAGTCAACAAGGTTAAAGTTGTAGCTATTGTTGATAGCGGAGCACCTGTAAACATTGTTTCTACAAAGATGGTTAAGAAATTGAAAATAGCTCCAGACATTGACCATCATCAAGAATATGGGACCGCAAGCCTTAACAGCACTAAGAGTGAAGGAGCTTACAGCGCCTTGCCATTGCGATTTGGAGCTTTGGTAGTTGCCACACCCTCTATATTGCTTCCAAACGCCAATTATGATATATTAATTGGAACTAGTTTTTAAGGACCTATGGGATCTCATGCGATTTTAAGGAAAAGATCTTGACAATATTGGGCCAATCACTTCCAATTTATTACTCTTGCAATGATACAAAGCCCACAAGCTGTTGTAGGAATTTTATCAATATATCTTATGCTGATGGGATAATACCAGTATGATATATTCAGAGGGGGAATTGAAGTCGCCCCATGCCAACTTCCATAAATGAAAATTGAGGAATACCGCTACATGTGAATAAGGATGCAACAATAGCTCCAGGCCATCAACTGGTTATGAGAACTGGGACCACACTGGATATTCCAGAAGGACTGTATGGGGAGGTCATACCCCCATGGCATCATTCTCCAATGGAACCTAGTATGGCGCCTGGAATACTTATACTGGGGCATGGAGAGTTTGATGTCTTACTAGCAAATTTGACCAGCAAAAATATTAAGGTCAAGAAATTTCAAGTAGTCACTTTTGTGCACCTACTTCTGAAGGATGAGTTAATATCAGCTGTCAAATTTGGTGATTTATCTGAGTCCAGATTACCAACCCAAGCCCTCAGGGCACATGTGGTAATACCCCAAGAATTGTTTACCGGATTATCAGAACAACAGAAGGATGAAGCACTAGAGTTGTTTGAATGATACTCCAAAATTTTCGCCAAGATGACCAAGATTTAGGTTGTGCAAAAGGAGTTCAGCATTTCGTGGATACCAGGGATCATATGCCTATTAGAATGAGGCTAATTTGGCGCCCCAGGGCCAGTGATGAAATAGTCGGTGAAGAGCTAGACAAATTGCTGAAAATCGGAATGATAGTGCCATCCAAAAGCCCGTGGGCCAGCCCCATTTAATTGTAAATAAGAAAGATGGCAGCAATCGAGTTGTGATTGATTATTGACGCCTCAATGCCATTACAAAAAAGGATTTGTATTCGTTGCCCAGAATTGATGATGCTCTGGACCACCTAGGAGGGGCGAAGTACTTTACTGCAATGAACCTTATCTCTGAATATTAGCAAATTGAGTTGCCACCAGAGGAGCAGGAAAATTGCGCGATAATTGCTGCTCAAGGGCTTTTTCAACTGACATGCATGCCCCAGGGGCTGTGTAATGCTCCGGCAACCTTTCAGCATGCAATGGACACGATATTGGGGGACCTTAAATTGTCCTGCGTTCTGGTGTACCTGGATGACATCAATATCATTTCATGAACGTTTTCCAAACATCTGGAGCACCTTGAACAAGTATTCGAATGTCTGTTGAAGGACAATCTGAAGATAAAACCTAGAAAATGCCAATTTTTTAAAGAACAATTGGAATACCTTGGGTTCATCATTGATTCCAAGGGCTTGTGGCCTCAGCCTCAAAAGGTGGAGGCGATTAACTATATGCAACCTCTGACAAGTATGAGAGATGTTCAAGTGTTCTTAGGCATGGTAGGATACTATTGAAGATTCCTGGAAGGATTTGCGAAGATTGCTGAGCCTCTATTCCTTACTACAAGGAGGAGTTTGTCTTTGCTGGGCAGAGGAATGCCAACAAGCCTTCGAGGCTTTGAAAACAAAATGAGCTTGTCGCCTATCCTCCAATATCCCAATTTCAGCAAGCCTTTTATCATACAAACTGACGCCTCATTGACTACGATTGGTGGTGTGCTATCACAGATTGGGGATGATGGTGAGGAGCATCCAGTCACTTATTGCAGCAGGACGCTGAATAAGCATGAGCGTAATTATACAGTGACTGAAAGAGAATGCCTGGATGTCATCTATGCTTGTAAACAATTTCAGGTTTACATTCATGGCACCAAGTTCCAAGTAGTAACGGATCACAGCTCATTACAATGGCTCCATAATATCAAGGAACCTGAAGGACGATTAGCCCGCTGGGCTCTGAAATTACAAGCGTACAATTATGAAATTATTCATAGAGCTGGAGCGGCCCATCAAAATGCAGACAGACTATCACGACTTCCCATTGTAGCTGTCCTGAGCAGTCTGGCCAATGAGCTTCATGAAAAAATGATTAACTGAATGTATGGAGATGAACCACTTAAAGTTCAAAAGGCGATCAAGAAAGCATAAATTGACATCAAATATCAAAATGGAATTCTATACAAACTTAAGGCTGATGGACAACGTTGAATCTTCCCAAAACCTTTCGACCAAATGGAGATTATTACACAAGCACACAAGGCCGTCAGACATGGGGGAATGACTAAGACGCTAGCTTTAATTCAAGCCAGTTACTATTGGGATTCCATGCGATTCAATATCCAAGATGTGCTCAAGAAATGTCATTCATGCCGAATTGCAAAACCTATGAAGTCAGATGTGAAATACTGTTTGATCAAACCTGACTGGCCTGGCATACCGTGTCAATTGATGTAATTGGCCCTTTGCCTGTGAGTAGCCTAGGCAACAAATACATAATTGTTGCTATTGACCATCTAACAAAATGGGTGGAAGCAAAAGCAATTCAAGACATTGGGGCCCTAACTACTGCCAAGTTCATTATGGATAATATTATATAAGCATGGATGCCCCTAGAAGGTATTGACAGACAATGGCACGAATTTTACTGCCCAAATGGTACAACAGCTAAATGAGTTGATGTCTATCAAAGTGTTGTCAACACCATACCATCCTGAGACTAATGGTATAGTAGAGCGAGTGAATGGCACTTTAGGTGGCATTTTATGCAAAAATGCAGCCTTGGCGCCTTCACAATGGGCAACTTCAATTAGTGCGACTGTGTTTGCATACAATATCAGACACCACAGCAGTACAGACCACTCTCCATTTTGACTTTTGTATGGTAGACAGCCCACTATACCTCCATTGTTATACTAAGTACTCAGTTCACCCAAAGCAATTAACCCAAATAACTATGTCAAGCAACTAGCAAAGATCCTAATCAAGTTGCAATCAGAAGCTTATCAAAATGCATATTAGTCAAAAAACTATTCAGAAGAGCTATGATGACACCAAACAGGCTACAGTGAATAAGTTTAATGAAGGAGATTTAGTAGTATATTGTGACACTCATAGCGCAGGCCACGCCACAAACTAGCCTCACTCTGGAAGGGTCCATTTATCATTTTGGAGAAATTTTCTGAAGATGTATATACCATTAAGGATCAAGGTGGCTGGGTTGTGAATCGAGTATATGCTAAGTTCCTTCATCCATATCATAAAGAATAATAATATAAAAAAGAAAAAATAATAAAAAATAAAATAATAAAATAATAAAATAATAAAATAATAAAATAAAAAAATATATAAAAAGTAAAAAATAAAAAATAAAATAATTGCAAATCATATAGTTTATTTCATAGATTGATGCCTTGCAGGCATTAGAAGTAGGTATCCCCTCTTTGGTGGGGGAGGAGAGCGCGATCAAACCAAAGAAGCCTGCAACAGAATCAGAGAGATGCGGACTTCATACAAGTTCCAACTGTCTAGACCCTGATGGAGATGCGCCAAAACCTAAGAAAGCTCAGCATCAGGCACACTGGCCTTGTTGGCTTAAGAAAAACTATCAAGATGACATTTAAACTTTGAGGAAGGCAAAGAGTTAGACAGTGCAACCCAGGAAGAAGGGTATCTGCCACTTATATCCAGTCAAGGTGGGGGAAGTGTTGAGGAATTTACTGGATCTAATTGTCAGATATTCAATATCAACGATTATGGTTCAGGTGTATCCTAAGTATCTGAACTTGGGACTTGCAGCCTAGCAATTTCACTTAAATATATTCAACTATGATACTTTTCTTTCTCGTTGCAAAACACTTTTGCAACCCATTCAATTCAAGACTAAATCTAGTTTGATAATATCATAGAGGGGATTAGTCTGCGCCCATGTCTGGGAGCAGTTGGGCAAGCAAGGCAAGAGGAGCAGGCGGAAGGCCCGCGGCCTCTAATGTTTGAAAATGCCCCGGAGAATCTGGCGGAATAGAAAAAAATCTAAAAAAACCGGCGGTCACAATTTCCCCAGAGATACTCATGTGGCAAGCACGATGCAACCAGTACATCAACACGCCACATTCCCAGCCACTTTTGTCGGTGGAATTTAGAGTCTGTGTGTATCTGGACATCCAAAAAATGGCCCTATGGGAAAAATTTTGTGAAGATGTACACAAAATTTTCCTGACCACGCAGTGTACATTGCACCTCACTCCATGTCGCACGGTTGGCTGGACCTAGGTTTCGAAAGCAAAATAGCAGCAGATGAGGCTGCAGCAGTGCGCATAGTGGTCGACCTCCCCGAAGGGCAATGGGTCATTGAAACTAAATGCACCAGATGGACAAAATCAAACCAAATTTTCCTCACATTTGACTTTTTGCCTACTACAGTAAAACGTGACATTTTGGAGCAACACCTGAAAGATGGTCTCGCCATATATGGCAAAATACAATCTTTTGAAATACAATGTTTCATGCTGATGCCACACCTGTGCACTGGCAAAGCCATCGCAGTTCTGACCCCAACCGAGGAGATTGCAAAGGACCTAACCCAGATCCCACACTCCACCTTTATTGACATTGCAGGGCACACCACCCACCCATTCTGGGTAACCGTGGACAGCGCACCCCCCATTTGCACCCACTGTGATATGTTCGGCCATAAGGCGCATGCATGCCCCATCAAAGAGGGCGTCACATTCCAAGAGCACCCCTCGGCGGCCATGGCCAGTGGAGAGGCGCACTACAAACCAACCGCAAGCACCAAGGAGGCTTTCCCGTGGGGAGCACAAGGCTGCTACCTATTGGTAAAGCCCACCTCCCCACAGGAGCAAAAAAAGGCCAAGCAGGCCCGTAGGACTGCGGCCAAGGAAGCGGCCAAGGCCACCACCACCATCTCACACTCACAACGCCAGGAGGACATGGAGACCTACGTGGTGGAAGCAACTCGGGAATCCATCACCCAATCAGATTGGGAGGCCCATGCCGAATGGGCCACTCAATCTGAGGATCTGATGGGAGATTCAATCTCACCCAATTGCTGCACCCAAGCCCTGGTCAAAACCAACTTGGGACCTATCCCAACCAAAAAAAATTTTTTGCCCCACTCGACGGTGCACTGAACTTATCCGCACCACAAAAAATTCATCCGACGTTGGGAAAACAAAAAGTGAAGGCCAAAGCCAATGCAACTCTTTCTGCAAAAATTAACAAAAACCCCGATAGCGTTGCTGCTAATACCCATGCTGCTGTGAAAGCCCGTGGGGACCCGGAAGAGGCTGGTGGGCCGGGGGCCCACCCCCTCACACCTAAGGTGCGATGGGGGAAACCTTCACTCTAGGGATGCTGAATATTGCCGGACTCAAGGCCTCCCTGTCCTGGGCTAGGAAACTGAGTTTTTTACAAAACAATTTACCCGTGGATATCCTGGCCATCCAGGAAACCCACTGTCCACAAGGTTCCGAGGAAGCTTGGAAAACAATGCTCCTACCATCCCTATCCTTTTGGTTGAAGCACTGTGGGTTGCTAATTCAGAAAAACAATTTTTCAAATTTACATCTTCAGAAACATTCCTAAATGGCTGAGTGCTCATTGTCACCTTCTCATGGGCTGATGTTGCACACACAATCGTCAACATTTACGCCCCAAACGGTGCACAAGAGCATCAGGAATTTTCTCGTCGGTCAAATCCCTCCCACTACCCCCCAATTCTCTCCTTATTGGTGACATGAACTGTTGGCTAACCTCACCAATGGACTGGTGGCCGCCCTCACCCCATGCCCCACAGGGTCACATAGAACTACGCGTTCTAAAAGCCACCCTTGGGTTAATGGATGCACTGCTGTGACATGCCCCGCTGCTCGAAAACATGACACGTCCCCCATGTCCACAATGGCCAATTAAGGTCCATGACCCACATCGACCTTATTCTAGCACCGGCGAAATTCCAACCCCACATCTCCCACTTCAAAACAACGAAAATGGAATTCTCTGACCACCGACTGGTCTCGATAACATACCACTTACCTGTCACAGTTGCAAAGGCCCCACATTGGTGCAAAATCTGCCCCCAGAGCTCGCGTCACCAGGATTTTCCACGTGGGTGGAAGAGGCAACTTTGGCAAAATCATTTGTTGCACCATTTTGCGCGGACCCCATTTCCACATGGGCAACTTTCAAAGAAGACACCATCCACCACTATTGCCATCTCTCATCCAGATGCTCACGAGCCACATCTGTGGTTATATCGCGCGCGCTGGCAGAATTGGCCCACTTGGAGTCCAACATTCCAGCCTCAGGATATAGCCCTGCATGGGGCTGGAAGTGGGCGGAGGCAGCTGCCCACCTCAACGCACTTGAAAGGCAACACAAACATTGGGTTTGTGTCCAATACAGGGCCACACGCATCACTAAAGGTGACAAGTGCACCGCATACTTCTTCAAAAAAATTTTGCACCACGCCAGAGCGTGGCCTGCACACAGGTGTGAAGATCGGATAATTCTATTGTGGACACACCAGCGAAGTGGCAATCAAAACGCAAAGATATTACTCCAAGTTATACCGAGCTGAACCAATTCAGCTGGCCGAAATGGTGGAATTTCTCAACAGAGCTCATATCTGCACTATTTTCTGATACCCAGAAATAATGAATTTAATTACTCTGAATGAATTATGGACTACTATTCGCGGTGCGCCAAACTGAAAATGCCCAGGCCCAGATGGCATTCCATATGAGTTCTACAAAAAATATTTTAAATATATATCCCCATTGCTGCTAGCCTCACTCAACCAAAGCCTGTTGGAAACACGCCTCCTACCATGAGGACATGAGGCCTTTACGGTCACACTCTTCAAGAAAGGGGATAGGCTAGACTTAACCAACTGGTGCCCCATTTCTATAACAAACACAGACATCAAAATTTTAACAAAAATCATGGCTAACCGTTTAGGGACTGTAGCATCTGCCACCATCTCCCCAGAACAATTCAGTTTCATCCCCAGAAGGTCAATTTGAGATAACGTGCACTCTGTGGCTAATGTGTGTCAGTCCACAGCCTCTGGGGCACTTGTATTCTTGGACCAACAAAAGGCCTATGATAGAGTAAACTGGGAATACCTTAGGGCCTGCCTCCAACAATTCCGCCTACCTCCCCGCTTCATTAACTGGGTGATGATGCTCACGGAATCTGCAACAATGGCAGTGCGCGGCCCAGGTTTCCTAACGGAAGTAGTCCATCCTCAAAGGGGCCTGCAACAAGGGGACCCCCTGAGCCCACTCTTATACAACTTCAGCCTTGACCCACTACTGCGAAATGTGTATGCCCAACTCACTGGGGTCCATGTGCCAGGCCAAACCCCAGTCAAGATGATGGCATTTGCAGATGATCGCGTGGTGGGGGTGTCTAATAACAAAGATGCACGCGCGCTTGAAGCCCTCATCCAGGAATATTCCCGGGTAAGCAACGCGGCACTGAACGCCTCCAAAACTGAAATTATCCTCCTTGGTCAGTTTCAGAACTGCTGGGCCCCAGCAAGTAGTTCCCAACCCGGCCCATCTGCTCGCCCACGTCCACGCCTTACTAACTCAAAACACACCGCTCCACTGGTGCTCCCCTTTGTGCCACGACCTACCATAGGACCGGTACGCCATCTGGGCATGTGGTTGGAGGCAGGTGGATATGCATCAGCAGTAATGGAGTGCCATATACTGGACAACGTGACGAAGCGAATCGCCTCTCTCAGAGCCCACCCTACTACCCTCACTGGCAGGGTTGATCTTGCCAACTCTATACTCCTATCCAAAGTCTGGTTCGGAGCCCACGCCATCCCCTTCTCCCCAAGCTTCTTCAAATCCCTGTATGCTTTGCTACAAGGTTGGCTTTGGTCAGGCCGCCCTCCACCAGTACGGCTAGAGGTCATGTTTGGCCCTCATCATCATGGTGGCATGGGCCTACTTGACTTCAAAGCCCATGCCGCCAAGATCCTGGGCACCTGAATTGCGGCCATCACTGCTCCTACACTCCCATCCCAACACTGGTCCCGCGCGGCCCACTCCAACTTCTCCCGAGCCTTGGGCCTCAACAATCCATCAAACCCCCACTCCCTGATGAAATACCTCGCATCACACACATCGGCCACAGGTCCTCACGGGACCAAAACCCACTACAAACGAATCCTACTCTCCATGCGAAGCGCAGAGTGGAGAATTCGTATTAGTGGACATACAACTTGAAGAGGCCGCCCCTCTCCTCAGTTCACACATGAGGTACAGGGGCTACCCATCCATGATGGCGTGATCCCCATTTGACCCCAAGTCCTATCCAGGGTGGACTACCTGGACATGATGGATATCCCTTATTCCATTGAAACCCAAAAAACTATCTGGAAATATGCACACCATCCTCTGTTGCAGCCTCAAGTCCGCTCCCATGTGTGGCGCTGCCTGAGGCGGGTGTATCGTACAGCTGAGCGCTCTAATGCTTTACACTCATCCTGTGTCATGTGCAGCCAGTATGGAACGCTGTTCCACCGCCTGGAGAAGTGCCCCACCTCTAAAGCGATATAGCGCAAAGTTCAACGTCTGCTAGGCCAGGATCAAACACATCCCTTCAGTCTGTCAAGAGATATGTTTGCTCTATCAATGGCCTCCTCTCTTCCACCCTCCCTCCGTGCTCTGGTGGTTGCAATCGCCATGTGGACTATCCACACGATTGTCTTGGAAGCCATCGCTGGATCCATCCCCACTCTCCCTGAAGCTGTCCACAGATTCTGGTCTCATTTGGTGGATCACTTTCAAGCGTGGATGTTTGGATATCTCCCACCGTGTCGCCGACAGCTGGTCTCCTCCTGGTTCCCAGTCTGGTTCATCAAATCAGACCCCTTCCTCCACACGTGCTCAATAGTGGCTACGTCCCCTACACACGTTCCCTCCCCCTTCCCATAAGTGGCGTTCCCGCTGGCAACAAGAGATAGCATCGCTTCTCTGGGGTGCCTCCCCTGGTACTAAGTTTTGTCTCATCTGAGTCATATTCGGAAGTGTCCATCCCATGGTCGGCCTTCCCCACAATAAATTTAAATTTAAATTATATTCAACTATGATAACACGGGCTCGAGGGCTTTGTTGGTTATATTGAACTTAAATTTAAGTTTTGATTTAATGGCTCAGGCACGTGGGCTTTGTTGGTCTATGTCAAAATTAGCTTTTAATGTTGGT